>OX596276.1:1800000-2067500 GCA_951394225.1 Harpalus rufipes
GGTTGATGATGCTAATTGACATTTAATGATGATATAGTTTAAGCTTTAATTACTTGATTTGGTCCAACGATTATTATAATTAGTCTAGTTCTTTATAGAGATAAATACAATTTATAGTTTTTATGTTTTTACCTCTTGCTAAGAGAGGTATTGGATTCATGGTAAAAATCGCTTATCCAAATTTTAATGATTAAGCACGTTTTAAGGTCTCTACAATCCGACTTTAACATTTTTACGATGATATCTGTGTGCGTGTGTGGATGTATATGCGTGTGTGTGTGTGTGTATGTGTGTGGGACGTTGGAAGGACGATTACTCAAAAACTGTAAGACTTAATATTTGTTTAACTACGTATTTCCCAATTGGACATTAATGGGCAGAGCTGAAAAGGTTTTGGTAACAATCATAATAATAAAATAACAGTAGTATCTTACGTACCCGCATAAAAACTAAGCAAACGACACTACTGAATTTGTCATAATGGGCGGAGCAAAAATCTGAATTTATACAATTCGTAGACGACCTTGATCGGACATCTTTCAAAATTTTTACTGTACCTAGCAATATTTAACACCTTAATAAATGAAAATTAATCTTTATTAGGTAGCTATATTTAGGAGTCATATCGTCATTTGTTATTTCTTGTAGATTACAAACACAAATATGAAAGACAGAGGGTTCATAGTTTTTAAAATACATAGCTTTTGTGGTGTTGTTTTGCCGGTTCAGTTTACACAGCCAAATTAAATAAAATTATATTATTATCATATTATGAATTAATTATGCATTCATTTTTAAAAATCTATTAATATCGAGCCACGCCTTTTGCTCTATAAAATTCAAAATAATTAATTAACATTGATGCCTGAGTCTGATTAACAAAATCATTTTATATTCATTAAGAAATGTCACTATACCTTCCGCATAACTTTTAAAATGACGCAAACGTAATTTCTTTGTTTGAGACAAAGATTTACTAAATTTGGACAACATAGTATAAAATTTGAACTTAATTTCTTCCTGAAAGAAGTTTTTAATTATCCTAGAAATTATTTTGAAAGCATTCCAAAAGAATTGAAGACATTGTTTTGAAAATACCAAATTACAATATTTAATATCACCCTTAAGGCCCTCAAATATCCTCATTATCAAAATAGGAAAAAATAAACTCCCTCTTAAGATTTGTGCGATTGTACGGTGCTATAATTTTAAAAATTGTCACAATAAAGAGTGCTGTGACTTCCCCCACTATTGTGTTGTCGTGAGACAAATGAATGCGTTGCTAGGTAACCGAGTGGAGTATCATTTGATATCGAAGGTAGCTTGGTGTAGATCGCACACCAGGAATTTCGCCGATCAGATACCGGCAGAAAAATAGAACAAAAATTTTAAATTTTCAAAATCAAAATTGTGATAAATATAATAAATAATGAAAGTGATATATAAAAATTAGTGAATTTGTTAAAGTGTATAGATGGGACAAATAATTTTTGAGAAGGTGAGAATAAATATTGTTTATAATTTTACCCTAATATTAAAGAAAAAAAAATTAAATTCCATGGCTAATACTAAAATGTAATTTTCGAAATTTTCATTAATTTTTAACTTTAATTTGAGGTATTGTCTTTGGTCAAAAAACTCGGTGGTGATTTTTAATGAATAAGCACGTTTTACAGTCCCTACAATACGGATTTACTGTGTGTGATAAAAAATTCTCCTTCGATAACTCAAATGCTACAATTTCAAAACTTATAATTCATTCATATTCCTCTTTTGTCCATATGAAGAGTTGATTAGATTTTGGTTATGATTGGTTAACCGGAAGTACCCTAATTTGAAGATTTTAACAGTTTTTCTTGAAAAAAACGCTGTTAAATATCATATTTTGACCTTTTATGTTATTATAAATAAAAGAATATGTTATTCTCCATTCGATCTAATTATATTTTTTTCATATTCAATGAATTTAGAGATAAAGAATTATAATGAAATAACTTGCAACCTAATGCTGTTAAAATCTGCACAATGGAAACAGAATATTCAAATATTACTAATTCAGATGTCAGTGTCAAATAAAATTTTATCTTTGTGAAATAAAATAATTTAAGGTGGCAAAAACAAATCATATAAAGTAATACAACAGATTATAGCTATAAGCCAATTCAGCAGATTATTATGTTATAAATATAATGCTATACAGGGTGTTTCCTTTAAAACAACCAGAGCTTTTTTGGGCGAACTAATGACTTTAGAGAAAAATGTAAAATTATTTCTGATTTTTAATATCATTTTTCTCGAAATAATTGTTATACAACCCCATATCATATTTATATCGTTGAAATCAGAAAAAAATTCTCTATCTAATGGACAAAAAATTTATATAGGTTGCCATTTAAAAAAATATAATTTTATTCTACCGTTTGAGAACCACTGGTTGAATTTTTTATTTATTATTCCTCATAAATTAAGCCCTTTTTCCTGGTAATTTTTTGTATATAACATTTTTCTCTAAAGTCATTAGTTCGCCCAAAAAAGCGCTGGTTGTTTTAAAGGAAACACCTGTATATGTTTTTATTTTCTATTTTTTATTTTAAGAAACATACTGTTCTTTTTAGGAGTAGTTCAGTTCAGTACGAGGTATGATCAGTTCATATTTCCCCTAAAAAGAAAACGCCCATAGAGTAGTTTGCAAAAAGTCTGTGTGGAATTTATACAAAATACGTAGAATTGACGGAAGGTATTGTGCTGGCCACATTTTTTTAAAAATTATTTGGGAAGCAACGCGCCTGAAAAATGCCGGTGTACGATATATCTGTAATGTTGCGGGCGCTTACCAGACGTCACCTCACACCTTACCATCCCTTAAATTTTAAAATTATATAAGACTAATAATTATTAAAAACAAATATTGCAAAATTATGAAAGTGCATAATTTTTCAGTTTCAAAATCTGATAAAACTTCTCGAATTTCTATTATTTTTTTGGTGCGCGTAACCCAAAATTATAATATATAATCTTGCTCTGATTACATATTATTACATTTCGATTTGATTTGTTGATATAACAGCAGAACTTGTTTTGAAAAGTACATGTGTATTTCAACGTGTTTTATACAACATAGCTTGAAGCGAATATCTGTAATCTATTTCTGATATATTTCACCATTCATAGGCGTGATTTATACCTATTAATTTACTCTTTAACTGAGAGAAACGATTAATTATGAACTTACACAAATTAGTGCAATCACACAAGCGTGCTATTATTAGAAATTTAGAATTGATTTTAAAAATAAATACACACACATCGCAAAATCATATTTGTTTTGGTAAAATTCTACAATATGTAAAATCTTGCTTTCGTAATTTCCCTATTTTAACTAAAAATGCTTCAAATAAATATGTTGTAGAACATAAAATTCCACAATTAATAAATAATCTAATCACCCCAAAAAATAGCGGTAGCCATGGAATTGAAACAAATAAATGTTTGATGTTTTACCTGTCAAGTTAGGTTAATATATTTTATTAGGTATTACTTGTAATATTTGATCAAATGGACACAAAATACATTCGTACAAAAACATTCAGTTAATTTATTAAACATCGTACAAAAAATGCAAAGAGCATACACACATCCATTTGCTCTAAAAAACGACAACCCTACGGAAAATAGTCGGAAATATCCTGTGTAAGGATTCTGGTGACATCATTGATACGGACTCCTATTGGTCGTATGTACACCAATAATAATGTAGTAAGTTGTAGGAATTTAAATGTAAAGAAATTAATGAAACTCAGTTTGGCCTGAAATTTGCCTTTTCCTTTTTGAATTTTCCACTACACCAAAATATGTTAAATCCTTGAATATCAGTTCTTGCATTGATGTTATTGCAATCATCAATAATTCTGCTCTTCCTCTAAAATCTTGAAATTATCCAGATCATCCGGATCGCAGATCAACACAAAACAACACGGCAAACAAATGTGCTATGGCTGAACATTCCAATACACTAACGGCCGAATTCACCATTCCTTAATCATGAGTTGATTTACAGATAAACGCTGATCCTAAATCAATCCAATTCACCATTAAAAATCAAGCTAATCTGCTAATCAAAATCAATGATCAACTGATTCGTCATATTCCATGAATCAAGGACTGATCACATCTTTGAATCCTAATTTTGACATTTATAGCTGTTACGATTCTGGCTGTTGTACCCATGTGTAACTTTGCCTCATCCTTCTTCTTTATCTTTATTTAGAACCGCATTGGTTTTATTATTTTTAACTATACTTTTACATCTATCATTTTCACTATATTTAAAAATACTCCTTTATTGGAATCAGTGTAATTTCTACCTACATAATAATAAAAATATAACATTATTATAGGAAAATTATAAAATATATTTTATAAATAAATGAAAAACTTAAATATAATACCTTTTTAACGGAAAGTACAATTACAACGAATAAAATGCCATGACAGTTACATTAACTGTCAAAAACTAAAACAAAACTGTAAATCAGTTGATCAGGATTCCTTGATTCAGAAATCAATTTGATGAATTAGAACATACGTTGATCTACAGATCAGCTTGATTCCTTAATCAAATGATCATTAATCAACGGATTAATGGTGAATTCGGCCGTTAAACACACTTTTGATTTGGATAATTTCAAGATTTTGGAGGAAGAGCAGAATTACTCCCACCGTATGTTTCTTGAAATGTTACATATCATTGGTGCACAGACGACCAATAGGAGTCCGTATCAATGATGTCACCAGAATCCTTACACAGGATATTTCCGGCTATTTTCCGTATTATACGGTTGTCGTATTTTAGAGCAAATGGATGTGTGTATGCTCTTTGAATTTTTTGTACGATGTTTAATAAATTAACTGAATGTTTTGTACGAATGTATTTTGTGTACATGATTTGTAACAATCTGTAAGATCTTACTGTAAGTGTGATAATGTCCCTATTATTTTGTATGTATTTCATTTTTGTTGTATAATTATTGTAGACCCTGAAGAAGGTGCAAGGGTGCACCGAAACGTTGGTATAGTAAGAATAAATGTTGTTTGATTTTGTTGTTTTTACTAAAAGTTTTTCAAATTTTTGTCCTATTTAAAATATATTTCTCGCATTATTCCGTAAATGCGTGACCTACAAAATCACATATTTTCCCTATGAATAATGCTGGATTAGGCAACATTTTAGTTACTGTATATAACGTAACCACACCGCACAGCGTGTCAAAAACCGAGAGTTAAGAGTGAACGTTATTGTTTTGTGTCATCCTGTTTCGAGTTTATGTCGCCTATTTTACTTTCTCTGCTCGGCTGATTCACATTCAGATGCTTTGCCGTCTGTAGGTGGCTGTTAAGTAACCAAACACAAAAGTGGACCACAATTGTTTTGAACATGTGAACAGAATACGACAAACGACAATTTTAAATTCAAAGAGATCTGAGTGTTATTTTAACAAATGGATAAGAAAATTAATAAAAGAAGTTACAGCTGTTGTTATTGTTTCGTAAACAAGCACATATGGGGGCCCGTTTCAGAATAATAATTAGTAATTTTTCATTAAAAACATCAAGATTTTCTAAATTCAAGTAGTTAATTTGTCACCAGGAGTGTGGAATTTATTTGTCGAGTAAAATAAACCACATAGAATTGGAAAATAACTAAATTTAGAATGAAAAATTATGATATTTGACATCTATGTACATAATTACTAGCTATCATTCTGACTTGGGCCATCATATCTGCTTGTCAAGGCCAACAAAGTCATATGACTGCTCGCGCCCTATTGTATTTCATATTTCTTGTATACCAACACTCTACACCAAAAATTCTACTTATATCTATTCCTTATATTTAGATTGTTTAATTTTAAATTCATTCTATGACGAAATTTTGTCCTACTCTTTTAATTTTTCGAAATGTTTCCAATTCATTGTCGAGATTGGCAGTATTTTTGAAGGGTATATGTAATATACATATAATTTTAAATATGTAACTATTAATACAATAAGAAACAATATAATGTATGTACTTCCCACAAAAAATCTTCAATAATCTCTGGATTTTTGACATTTTAATTTTTCAATTGTTTTCTATGACATTATTTGGGCTGTGAGATTTATTACAACAGATTATTATATACCTTATTTTTGTTTATCTCTAAATCTATAATAGTTATTTAACTATCAAGTGTGTTAATGAGAGCGATTAATGATCGAGACATTTTAACGCGTTCGCTACGCTCACGCGTTAATTGTTGAGATCATTAATCGCCAATTAACACACGTGTTAGTTACAATATTTTTTCGTTGACCGTATCTTACTTAAATGGAAAATCTAATTTTATTCCATGACAATTTTTTTTAGGTTAGCAATGGTTGACCGAACGTCAAATTTTACGTCGGAAAATCAATAAGTTTTGTCATCAATTGTTTTCAGTGGGTGCGTTCAGTTAACTTAATGCTAGACAACGCAAGCGGTTTTTTATGTTATTTGAGGAATTTTATTCTTTCAAATTCATTTTAAAGGTATGCTACGTGAATATACCTAGCTAGTAGGTGTCAAAAGCATGACTTTTAATTCTGTCTACCTTTTTGCTACAACTTAGCGTTAGCAAAATACATGCTGTGTTCCATGTGGTGAACGCTCCCAAAAAATCGTTTATTAATAAAAAAATCATGCATTAATAGGGGTCATTAATGAATGATTTTCTATACATTAAGATAGCCTATTAATAAACGGTCGACGGAAAAAGATATAATAGAATATTTATATGTATCAGATAGAGAATTTACTCTTCTTTAATACTGGCAGGAATAAAAAAAATAAAAAACAATATTTAGAAGATTTTTTTAAGAATCTGCTACTTCCGGTTGTCCATTTATTACCAAAACCTTTTCAGCTCTCGCCAGTAATGTCCGGTTGAGAAATACGTAGTTAAACAGATATTATGTATTATAGTTTTTGAGAAATACACACACACAGACATCGTAAAATTATTAAAATCGGATTGTAGGGACCTTAAAACGTGCTTAATCATTAAAATCTGGATATGCGATCCAATACTCCTCTTAGTGAGAGTTAAAAACACTTTTTGTTGAAACATAAAAATGCTAAAGTTAAATGCAAAATTATCAATAAAAATATTTGAAAAATGTTCTATACTATAAATGAAAGTGTGTTTATTTCAAATAAATTATCTACTTTTTGAATATTAATTACTTTTTTTTATAAAATGAAACAGAGCAAAAAAATGATGATAGTTCGTTTTATGAAAAGTTATGATTATATAATTAAAAGAATACTTTTTAATTTAATTGAAATCGAATTCTAACTTATCACTCTCTAGAGTTAGTGCACTGCAAATGACAGAAAAGTTGTCTTACATTAAATTGTATCTTTATAACTTTGATTTAATGGTGTACATTGTATTGACAAAACTTTCCCGACTAGTAATTTACTAAAAAAAATAATGAAATTTTATCGTTGCGTGATTTAACTTCATCTATTTGTGGTTTCATTATAGACTATAAAACAAGATAAGAAAACAACCAAAAATACATGTATAGGTACTATTCAAATATATAATAAGTTAAATAAATGGATAAGAATATTAATTATAGTATATTATATACGGAGTTGCAAGAGAATTCATTCGTGTGTTACATTAAAATCCCGAATGGTGGTTTACGCAATTTCTTTAAATACACTTCAACCTTGGTTCTAGGTTTCCAAGCGTAAATTTTGTGCGTTAGGTGAGGTTAGTGTTGTTTTTTACCTCTCGCTAAGATATTGGAATCATGCTAAAAATCGCATATCCAGATTTTAATGATTAATCCGATTTTAATATTTTTACGATGATGTATGTGTGTGTCTATGGGAGGAGAGGGGGGGGGGGTATGTATGGTGGAGGTGCGATTTCTCAAATTTTATAAGACTAAAGACCTACGGATTCCTCAATCTAACAGTAATGGAAAGAGTTGAATAGATTCTGGTAACAATTGGACAATCGGAAGTAGTATCTGGGGATTCGGGTTCGATCCCGACCGACTTCGAATTTAAATAACAGTAAATTGACCCTGTAGTGCACTCTCCACACCAGCATTGAGTGCCCGTGAGGTGACGCCTGGTAAGCGCCCGCATGGTACAAATATTTCATTACCGATATCTGTCTACAAAGCAGATTGGTACACCCAGCAATGGGTAATATGCCGTGATGATATACATATTTTTTTCTATAGATTGAAAGATATAGATATATAATCTTAAAATAATCTGTTGTAGTAAATCTCACAACCCAAACATCTCCATGGTAACCAGTTGAGAAATTAAGATATCTGTAATTGACAGATAAATGTCGCTAATGTCAATGTCAAAAATTCAGCGATAGTACTGAAGGCTTTTTCTAAGAACGATATTTAATATATGTTATTTCATTATTAATTATATATTTAAAATTATAGATATATTACATGAACCCTTCAGAAATAACGCCAATCCCGTTAATGAATTTAAAAAACCTCGAACATTTAGAAGAAATGGAGAAAACTTGCACATATAATGAATTTAAAATTATAGAAAATACGTAAATATAAAGGTGTAATTAGATTTTTTTGTGTGTACCAGAAATATTAAATACAATACCACAATGGAAAGGGCGCGAGAGGTATTGTGATGGCCACAACAGATTTTTTTTTAAAGAAAAACTGTTAAAATCTTTAAATAACGGTACTTCTGGTTGATCAATTATAACCAAAACATAATCATGTCTGCATATGGATGTAAGCAAGAGGAATACGAAAAAACCGTATAACTGGAGTTATCGCGGGCGAAATTATCGTTACACACTCGCACACACATACTGACATCGCAAAAATAGTAAAATCGTATTCTACGAACTCTAAAACATACTTATTGTTTAAAAACTTTATCGAATTTTTCGACCAGACAATACCTTCCTTACCTACAGGTAAAGTTATATATCTCTCTATTCAAGGCATAAATCACTTAATTTTCATAATTATATAACAACTTCAATCTGCATAAAAAGTAAAGTAGTCTAACGAGTATTTTTTGCAAATTCCTTTTACGAATAAATTTCCATTTTCTTTGATAGTGTCAGCTTGTGACAGCCGTGGTAGACAAAGAAATGACCTTTTTCGAAGGATATTTACCTTACTATACTTAAACACTTTTATGTCTTATGATTCCATTTACAATATATAAGATAGTATAACACAATGGATATGTAGGTAGCATGAACCACTCACTATTAGAAGGGGATTGCAAAATGATCTTTAAATACAACTAATAATTATTTTATAATAACTAGGGTACACAGACAACTTTTTATGCATTTAAATGAATGTTATATTTTAATGGACCCAGCAAATATCTCGCTTATTTATTAATTTAGTAATTTCTTTCATATAACATGATTTATACAGCAACATGTAAGCTATTTGATGACGGATGTACATTCATGATACCACTTCCGGTTTATTAGTAATTAATATCAACTTTGAAATGTCAAATGGAACATACTATATTTTCTTACAAATTAGAAAAGTACATCAAATTTGCTTTACAATCATGTAAAATAATCCATATGTTACATTATTAAAAAGTAAAATGGCGGGCACTTTTTTATACACCTAGTCGAAAAGAGAATAGTGAGCCATGACTGTGGCTTGAAATAAAACAATGAACTAAAACAATTGTAACTATTATTATTAAAAGAAATATATTTTTTTGTCATAATAATACAGAAAATAACAATAAAATGATTTTACAACAAATATTCAAAATGACTCCCAGCCTGTTCAATACATTTTTCACAACGTTTTGAAACAGAATAAGTAGCCCTTTCTATTTGGTCTGCAGATAAAGATTCAATTGCCGCTTTAATTTTATTCTTCAATTCGTTAAATGTGTTTACTGGTTCTTTATGAACAAAATCTTTCACGTAGCCCCATAAAAAAAAATCAAGTGGGGTCATATCGGGAGAACGAGCAGGCCACCGAATTAAACAATTTGTTCCAATAACACGTCACTCAAATTTACCGTGTTACAATTGTTTTAGTTCATTGTTTTATATCAAGCCACAGTCATGGCTCACTATTCTCTTTTCGACTGGGTGTATAAATAAGTGCCCGCCATTTTACTTTTTAATAATGTAACATATGGATTGCTTTACATGATTGTAAATCAAATTTGATGTAGTTTTCAAATTTGTAAAAAAATATAGTATGTTCCATAATAAACCGGAAGTGGTTAAATGAATGCACATTCGTCATCAAGTAGCTTACATGTTGCTGTATACATCATGTTATATGAAAGAAATTATTAAGTTAATAAATAAGCGAGATATTTGCAGGGTCCATTAAAGTATAACACCCGGTATATACGAGGTTTAAGAGACGTTTGGATTTTTCTGATTAAAATGTTGGCGACATACTTGTCTTTATATTGTATTTCTTTTGAAGTAGAATTCATAATGTCCCAAATAAATTACAACAGTTTAAAGAAAGTTGTACAAAGTTTTATGTGGTGTCATGACAAACATACAAATAATACGCTTTGTGGAATATTAAACCATGTAATGACTTATTTTCCTAATTACACTGTAATAATTACGAAACGTTTAGCAAATAAATTTAATTTTTTTTTTATTTGTACAGATTTCTGTCTGCCGGTAATGGACGATGTGGTGGCTATTATGGGTTCTGGGGTGCGTTTGGGTGGCCGAGGGTGCCGTGAGGCCTCCTCCATGGGCAGACCCAGATTTGAACCCATGTGCAGCGCAACCCAGAGGATGGCAACTTATTTACTGGCCACCTGATGGCCTCTGTTATAAAATATTCCAGGTATGTAACTCACCAAAATATAAGAAGTCGAACTAATATGGGCCATTTATATCAACCAAATAAATTCGTGCGGTTTTTTATGGTAAAATATAAATACATAAGTACAGTATTTTTTTTTAAAGATGTCCGATCAAGGTTATCTGTATCATGAACGAATTAACAAATTGGCATACATTTATCTCTTTCCTTTCCAAAGGCTGTAAGCGTGTGTGATAAGGATGGATATAACACGCTTGTCTTTCAAAAATTCATATTGTTTCGACTAAGTTACGACATTCCACTTTAAAACGATGCTCGTTGTTGATAATACATTCGCTGTAACGTAAGTTTATTTATTAAATCAGATACATTACCTTGATTCATAGCCGTACAAATAACGTTATTTTCTGTCAGTCACTGATACTGACATTGTGTCAGTATCTTATTTTTCTCATATTTGCTTTTACATTTGTTAATAAACTTACCAGTTGACTTATTTTTGAATTTTTAATGCCTTTATTGTAATATATATTTTTATAATAATAAAATAACAGTAGTATCTTATGTACCCTCATAAAAACTAAGCAAACGACACTATTGAATTTGTCAGAATGGGCGGAGCAAAAATCTGAATTCATACAATTCATAGAAAACCTGGATCGGACATCTTTCAAATTTTTTACTGTAATTACCATCACACTCAATAACCTTTTGCCAACATGACACCAATTTTTGTATGCCGCTGTTGTAGAATTCTATGGATTTTGAATCAAAAAATTGACGGACTGCATTTATTACATCAACTCGCGTTTTGAACTGCCTACGAGGTCTGGCTATTAAATAACGAGACTGCTTATGAAAGAGTTTTATTTTAAAAATTATTTTATATTAATTATATCCGAAACTTTCGTCACACAGACACAGACATACATACATACATACATACAGCATCGTAAAAATGGTAAAATCGTATTATAGGGACCCTAAAACATGCTTATTCACTAAAAACTCATCATTGATTTTTTTGATCAAAGACAATACCTTCCTTACCTAAAGGTGACGAAAGGTAAAAATATTCAGGCACTCTGCTGTATACGTGCGGTTTGCACGAACTTATTTGGTTGCCTGATATTAAAACATACCACCCTAATTTTCAACTAAATACAGTTCATAAATTACTAACAAAAACCCAGCACCGGAAATATTTTAAAGTTGCACATAATAATGACTACAAAAATAAGTATATTAAACTGTTCTTCTTAACAATAACTGGGGAAATAACATCTAATTTTGTTTTCACGAATAAAGACTGTATGTTGCAATACAGTTATTAAATTTGAGCACTCATATTGTCTCGTCTAATTAGAAAGATCTCACATTTGCTAAATGAAAACGAAACAATATTCTCCACATCTTACGTAAGAAAGTTTCATGATGAGATGTTACTTTCTGTCTATAGTAATAAGTAGTAAGTATTTCCTAGGTCGTCTTGTTACTAGCAAAACTTGTACGGTTATGTAACACATATGCGAATAACTTAAGTTTTTTATGTAAACCGGTCGAATAAATGCAATATTTATGTAATAATATGCAATAGTATTTTGCACTTTATATCGTAAACAAATGGACAAATAAGTATCTGCAAGTAAATACAATAGAGTAACATTTTGCAAGAGCAAAACTACACTCGTGGCCACAAAAAAATCTGTTGTGGCCAGCACAATACCTCTCGCCATTTTCATGTTTGTAACTGACATAAATGTCAGTGTAAAAAATCCAGAGACATTACTGAAGATTTTTTCTGGGAAGTAACATACATTATATTATTTCTTATTGTATTAATAGTTAAATATTTAAAATTATAGGTGTATTACATATACACTTCAAAAATACTGTCAATCCCGACAATGAATTGAAAACATTTCGAAAAATTAGAACAATTTGTTTTCATAGCATGAATTGAAAATTAAAATATCTAAATATATAATAATATAAATTTTTGGTGTAGAGTGTAGGTACACAAGAAATGTTAAAGAATGATAGCTAGTCATTACGTACATAGTTGTCAAATATCATAATTTCTCATTCGAAATTTATAGTGATTTTCCAAATCCATGTGGTTTATTTTCCTCGACAAGTAAATTCCACACTCCTTGTGACAAATTAACTACGTGAATTTAGAAAATGTTGAAATTTTTAATGAAAAATTCTGACATTTGACATCTCTGTACATAATTACTAATTGTCATTCTGACACGGGCCCCCATATCTGCTTGTCAAGTATTGTGCTATTAAAATATTATAATACTCGGGAAATTAAAAGCTCTCCGCTACGCGTCGAGCTTTAAACATTCCCCGTCCTATAATCTTTTAATTATGTCATTAATACATAAATAACTACTATGATCCAAAATAAAATTAACTTTTTCAAAATATCCTTCAAATATTAAAGTGTTTTGAATTAAATGTTAACATTCTTAATTTCATCTATTAAAGGAAATGTTTAGTAATATTTCATTGTACATCTTACAATTTCCTAATTTATAATTAAACTTTTTAAAATGTCAAAAATGTCTCGGTCACTTAATAAATGTCAAGTTCGCCTTGTTAACATTTACATGTGATGTGATTATTTTAAGAATAACATATGGATTCACATACATATGTTTAAAGTTCAACGTATCCTATTTTTTGTATTTGATGCATTAACTTTTATTTATACAGAAAAAGAGTTTGTTGAGAAATGTATTTATATTTAAAAGAAACGTGTATCATTACTTTCTTTGTTAATGAAAGTCATGAACATGGTCAATGTTATTGTTATATTTTTATACTCTGCTAAGCAAACAAATAAATAAAATTCAGTTAACACATAAAAACATTTATAAGTATTTTTCAGTATTACTGTATTGCACGCTTGTTAAATATACGAGGGTCATTCAATAAGTAAAGAGACAAATGACTATAGCTCAAAAACGGTTTATTTCAATCTTTCAAAATTAAGGCTATTTTTCAACATAATCACCCCCCACAGTTATGCACTTGTCCCATCTTTCTTGCAGCTTCCTAATTCCCTTGGCGAAGAATTCTTTCGATTTACCCCGAAGCCACTTTTGCACCGCTTCCTTAACTTCCTCATTGTTAGCAAATCTTTTTCCACGTAGGGCGTCTTTGAGTGGTCCAAACAGGTAAAAATCAGATGGGGCGAGGTCGGGACTGTAGGCAGGATGAGGTAAGACCTCCCAACCCAATTCTTGAAGCTTATCACGGGTCAGCTGGGCTGTATGAGGGCGGGCGTTATCGTGCTGAAGAATGACTCCTTTTGACAAGAGTCCACGGCGTTTGCTCCTGATAGGTGGTCTAACTTTGTGTTCTAGCATCTCAGAGTAGTATTGGCTATTGATAGTTCGCTGATCTTCAAGGAAATCGCAACAGACTGGACCCTGTGAGTCCCAAAAGATGGTCAGCATCACTTTACCGGCGGAAGGTTCATCACCTACACTTGTTCGGCCACTTTTAAACCGATCAACCCACTTGTAAAAATTCGCACGGTTCATAACAACTTTTACCGTACTGTACCGTACATTCTAGAAAAAATTTCACTTGGTTTTACACCTTCTGCGACTAAAAATCTAATGACTGAGCGCTGCTCTTCTAAGGTGCAATCTTCTAGTGGACTTGCCATGGTGAACTGAAAATTTTGAAGTTGACATAAAATGATGAAACAGCTGATCAGAGCATATCCCAAGGTTGCCAACTAACACCCCTGAAAAGATTGTACACATTCATTGAATAGCTTTAAAATTATAGAATTTGTCTCTTCACTTATTGAATGACCCTCGTATAAGGGGCGACGCTTAAAATACACACACACACACACACACAGACATCATCGTAAAAATATTAAAATCTGGATATACGATTCATTTTTTTTATTTTAGATTGGATATCCTTGCCCAGACACAATGGAACTTGTTCCGTCCACGGCCGGAAGTGTAAAAGCTGAATGTCGCTGTCCACCAACTTCCGCTTTGCACAAACCTTCAGCCAGGTGTTACGAACTTTTTAAACGAGGACCGTGCGAAAAGGGACATTATTTTGCACCGAACAAAGACGCCAACACTCAAGACAGGTTCGAATTTTTTTATTTTTCCATTATATTAAAATAAAGCCCGTTTGACACGGTGTAAACGAATCCATGATTGGCTTTATCATTTTTTTTCTTTTTAGGTATAACCTCCGTACTGGTCTTTGCATCCCGATGCAATCCTGTCTTCAAGCTAATTTTATTTATTATCCTCTCGAGAATAAATGTTACCAAAAATATACCCAAGGTCCTTGTCCAAAAGGACAATTATTAACAATAGATTCAGATGAACTTTCGGTGTGTGCGTGTTCAAATAATAACGAAATGAAAGACTATTTTTGGGAACCACTAAATTCGTGTTATGAACATTTTACTCGAGGTCCATGCCAAGAAAAAGGACATTTATTCCTACCAGAAAGGATCTGTGATTGTTATGAGAGGTTGCCGCATTTTCACAAGGAAAGTCAACAGTGTTACGAATTAGGTAAGAAATAATAAACTAGAATGAAATGAATTTGTATATTTGGGTAGCATGATGTCGAGGGATGGTCGAATTGATCCAGAGATAGAAAGGAGAGTGAGTGCGGGATGTAAGGTAATGGGTGCTCTGGGTACGCTTGCACGAAACGTTAACGTATCAAGGGATGCTCGGTTAAGTGTATATAATGGAGTGCTAGTGCCTGCTTTGATGTATGGAAGTGGCTGCCGTGGAAATGAGGTATTTACGTGGTGTATGTGGGTATGTCAGACGGGATCACGTGAGGAATAATTTGGTGTATGAAGAATGTATGATACAATGTGATTAAGAGAGTTGGTGTGAGTCAGTTGAGATGGTTTGGGCATGTGGAGAGAATGGCGAATGAACGGCTTGTTAAGCGTATATATCTTGGTGAAGTTGAGGGTTTTCGATTGCGTGGCCGACCAGTGTGTAAGTGGATGGATGTGATTGGTAGGGTGCTTAAAGAGAGAGAGAGTTTCCAAGTGTAGAGAGAAGAAGAGCATGTATGAATGCGATTATGAGTGTGGCCGAGGCGAAAGAAGTCTGCTTAGATAAAAATATGTGGCGAAGGATGATTGTTTCCTAACTATTATTGTGATCCGGATGCGGTATTTCGCTACCGTAAATTATTTCATATACAAACTATGCAAATTGCACTTGACACTAACACCTTTTTTTTAGCTTTCCCATTCGTTACAGGTCGCTATTTTTTATTTTCTTCATCCACTCATTTCTGTTTTGCGTGTCGTTCTCATTCATCCTTTTTTTCTCAAGTCTTCCGCATACAGTTCTTCCATCTTATCTTTGGTCTTCATCTGTTTCTTCAACCTTCTAAGACTAAGCTATTCATTCTTTCAATATATTCTTCATTTCTCCTCATGACATTTTCAAACCAATGTTGTCGCTTGTATCTTTTTAGTAACTTGTAACACTAGAGTTATTTCCTTACCTATCTTTCCGTGTATTCCCCAACATCTACTTCAACAGAAGCCACATTAATTTACTTTTTATTGATACTGACATCTGTCAATTTGAATTATATGAATATATTTGTAGTTTCCATGTTTAGCATAGCTGGCTGATTTATATAATTTAATTTGTTTAAAATTCTTTAATTCTATATCTATTGAATATGAAGTATTAAATGCAATCAAATCGTATAGAGAATAATATATTATTTAAGTTATAATAATATTAAATGTCAATAAATCAAATTTAACTGTTAAATCTTCAAATGAGGCTACTTCCGGTTCACCAATTATAACCAAAATCTAATCAGTTGTTCTTCTGGATGTAAACTTGAGGAATACGAAAAAATATAATTTTTGGAACCGTGGTATTGAAGTTATGAGATCCAAAATTTTCGTCACACACACACACATACAGACATCATCGTAAAAATGGTAAAATCGTATTATATGGACCCCAAAACATGCTTATTCACTAAAAACTCATCTTCTCTTTCTTTTCTTATATATTTTGTGTCTTTTTTAGACAGCCAGGGTCCCTGTTCTCGAGGACACCACTTCACCTTATCATCTACAAGTCTTAATAATTCCGCATCTTGTGAATGCAAACCTCACCATATTTTTTGGGCCGATGGTAACTGCTATCGGCCTTATACACAAGGACCCTGTCCATCTGGTCAAGTATTAATAAATTCGACATCTTGTATGTCTATACCTTGTACTAGAGGGTTTCTATATTTCCCTGAACAAAGGACTTGTTATAGAATAGGTAGCCAAGGACCTTGTAACACAGGACAAGTTGTTACCTTCGATTTTAGGTAAAAAAAACATTTTTAATGTACGAGATTTTCGTTTTATATTTATATTTTCAGAACTCGTCCATCAGTCGATGGCATATCCTACAACGGAATCTGTGGTTGTGTCGGTCTTTTTAACGAAAATAACTGCGCGAAAGAAAAGCGTTCTGCTAAAAGTTGCGAACCAGGGCAAGTTGTCTTTAAAAATAAATGTTATCGACTTTATACGCAAGAGCCGTGTTTAGAAGGACAATGGCTTATTCCGAGTCGTCAACCAAAAGGGAAAAATGCTGCAAAATGTGATTGCAGGCCTGGATATTCCAGAATAGTCGATGAGAAAACAGTTAAATGTTTACCACCAAGTGTTGGAATAGCGAATTATTTAAATAAATACTTTGTTAAAGATATTTGATGAAAGATATATATCGCAAGCTTAAAAATAATTGTGAAATGACTGCGTTTAACTAAATTTTATAAAAGAAAATATTATAAGCAAGCGATATGATATTTTTGTAGGTTATAATTTGTATGTGTGCCATTTGTGTGACTATTTATTGATAAATAAACAAATAAATAAATATTGAAAATGACTTACTTTATTTGTTGCCGAAGTTCGTTCAACTGTTGATCCAAACAATTCAATTTGCACTCCTTTTGTTTCAACTCGTGTTCTATCGCCACGATCCGTTCTGTCTTGTTGTCCACTTCAATCTAGAAATAAAACACACACTCACGACTTTGTAAATGTACCATGCAATTATCTCGATGTTTCAAGCCGCTTGAATACATTTAATCCCTTTTTTTATTTTTGAAATAAACGCACAAGAAAATGTCCAGACTTCTGTCGAAATAAACGACGCAGCATTAAATATGTAACTACGCATGCGTTGCGCACTTGCGCAGTATGTTGTTAGTAAATTCATTCGTATGTTAGTTGTTTGTTACATTTTATAATAGTCACGACTAGAAACTTAAACCATTTTACACAGAATTAATTGAAATTTTAAGTACATCTCAACTGAAGTATAATCCAAGTTTTAAAACAATTGACCACGCGGTACCTGAGATATTTGCAATTAAATTTGGCCTTTTTAACACGTGAAGAATAGGAAATGGCAAAATAAACACAACATTTTAAATTATAACTTTTATATCCATACCGACATTAAATCGAAAAACTAGTATGTTATAGAAATTAACGGATTTTATGTAAAAATTTGAAAATTATTTACCATCCAGATTTAATTTTATTGCCTCTAGAAAATTATAATCTGAAGATACGGTAAATAGGTAGAATTATACTTGACATCCATGTACAAACATTCCAAATGGAGTATCAGTTAAGTTAACCAACGCCCGCTTGGTATTAGCGAATAAGAGGTGATCTTTGGTTAAAGGAATTTCAGACGTACATTCGAAGGAATTTTAAATTGGTATTTTACGTGAAAAGCATGAAAACTTTAAACAGTATAATACTACCTTTGTAATTTTAAGAAAGAAATATATTAATTTGTTTTGCAGTTTCCATTTGTAGTTTAGAATTAGTATTATATCTCAAAATATCTTATTACTTTTATACCCGAATGTACCAATAAATGTCTAGGTGCGACGATGCCACAGTTATTCTTCGACATTCATATTTTAGTGTGAGTATATTGAAATACGACACTTGTGTATGTGTTAGTGCGAGTGGTACAGTTAAAAAAAAAACTTTTCTACGGAAAAATAAAGAAAATTCATCTGTTACAGTGTTTGATATTAGCTTTTAACTATTTTTATACAATCTGTGTATATAATGTTAAAAAATATAAGTTATTGCAAATATAAACTGCATTAGCTTAATTTTTATTTTGAACATAGAACAAGTTTTTGAATAGGTACACTCGAGTCACAACTACCTTAATAAAATTGGCCAAAAACCAAATATTTTTAGTGAAAAATAAATATTTGACTTACCAATAAATTATCCCTTTGGCAATCGATTTTCGTGAGATTTCCTTTCAACGTAGACAAGTCATTCTTCAAGAAACAAATTTCTTTGCACTGTTGTTCTTTTTCTTTATCCAATTCTCTACATTTTTCCTGCGTACGATTATACTCCCTTTCCATTTGAGTTAGCTGATTTTGTGTATCTGCTAAAGCCCTATCCGTTTGCTCCTGCAACGTCCTATAAAAAAATAATTACCAAATTTGATGATGAAAATATATCGTCTACTTACTTGATTTGGTTATAGAGCATTTGGATATGTTCCAACTCCCCTTGCGTTGTTCTAAGTTGCGAAGAAAGCGACGCTATTTGTTCCTCCAATTGTGTGATCGTATTTTTTCGACATCCACTCGCGTTGGTTAATTCTCGTCGGTCCATTTCCATTTGTCGAAGTTTTTGTTCGGTACAACTTACAACATTCTTGAGACGTTCGCATTCCGATCTTTGCGTTTCGGTAGTTTGCTGAAAAAATACACAACGTAGAAGAAACATAATAGGAATGTATTTTTGATATTTTAAATTAAGTTTTGAATGTTTTGACTATCAAATTGTCAACCTGGAGTCGTCTTCGTAGAGAATCGCGTTCGTCCTCAGTCCGTTTGATATCGTTCCTGGCTAGGTCTCGTTCTTTCTCGGCTCGAGAAAGAGCTGACTGAAATTAAAAAATAAAATTGTATTGTTTAAAATGTGTATCGCATGCAAGACTACAATTTTATTTTTTAAACCAAAGTTTTTGAAACGTATATTATAGGACAATTTTTAAACATCTTTCCAAAAGATTTTTGTTAATTTTTGAGTCAAGCTTCAATATTATTTTTTTCTTTTCCATTTGTATTTCAGAAACAGTATGTTAAAATTTAATGAAATTCTTATTTGTTGCAATATATGACTCATAATAAGATATATACTGTAATAAAATTCGCCATTTATTATATAAATATTTCAAATCGATCTTTTCTCTGTGACGTCACGCTTACATACTTAAAGCCTCAAATGTCGCTAGTGTCGTTGTTTTACAGCGATGGGAAAATAACAGTTGATGGTGATAATGACGCCGTGGACATAACCTTGTTTCTATTTATCAACTGTAGTACAAAACGTCGTTACAAAGTTGCCCAAACAAAAATAAATAAGTAAAAATGCATGCTAACTGGACAGTAATCTAACCTAACAAAAAAGTTCCCCTTACCCCGCAAGACATACGTCGCAAAATTGTCATACTTCGAGCAGCACGTCGGAACTAAGTTGCAACGGAAGCGGCAAGGGTAACGTCACAGTGGTGGGAATAGATGTCCGGTATTTTCAGTATTTTTTTCTCATTTAAAAACAAAAATTGTGCAAAATAAAATAAAAATATGCGTAATTTGTAATTCAGAACGATGTAATTAGGTAAAATCACTATAGTCGCCGTCAAAGAGTACGGACCGTCTCCGCATCCTGTCCCTTGCCCTGCAGTGTTGCCGCTTCTACATAACAGCATTTTCAACATATTCAGTGAATTGGCAACAGTGTAGAAATATCCAGTCCATACTTATTTGACGGCAGGTATAATGTAAGTCAAGGCTAACAAATATCAGTTTCTACAGCGTTCTGAATTACAAATAATGTATTCTGAATTACTTTTGACGTTTTTTGAAATTGAATTGACGATTCCGTATTAAAAATGACGCTTTCTGAATGGAATACACATATTGTCCTAATGTTCATACATCGCCCTCTTCATTTCTTGTTTCATTCAGTTTCATAACGTTCAAATTTTGACCATGAAGTTGGCGCAGATGAACTTCGCGCGCTCACAATTTAAAAAGTACACTTCGGAGTACAAAATGTACCTGAAAATTATTTATTGAATCGGTATAGGTAGAGTTATTATTAGTATTTTTATTTATTTATTATATTTTAAAGATCATCGGACTTTCAATTTTCCCGCGTAAAATAATGTCGATAGGGCGGCGCCACTTTTCACAGTGAAAGGGGACACCTTCATACGCATGCCTGAATTTTCACTTCGCAATTTTGGTATCTGCTGTATGAGATGTTTCAAGTATTCATCGGGTTTTCGATTAACTCGAAATGACTAAACGTGTTGAGCAAAAATGCCGCATCAAGTTTTGTCAGAAGCTTAACTCTCAAAACGAAACAATTCGTATGATTCGCAGTTGTTTAGGGGCCTACTTTGAAGGAGATTAGGGTCACAACCCAGTCAAGTAGACAATTAAGGTCGATTCGTTTTAGACAGGCCTTATTTTCAATTAATCTTTAAAATAAGGGGTAATTTTATTAATTATTTGGAAAGATAATTTAAAAATTGAACTATTAAAGTAGGTTCAAAACTCGCTGAAAGAAATTTCATGCAACTTTATTTATTTAGAAGAGAAGAAAATACATTTTTATGATATAGTACATCCACAGTGACACTGCCAACACTAAAGAAAAAATTAGTACTAATTTATTTAACCAAATACCAACTTACCCTCAAAGTATTACATTCCATAGTAACTTTTTTATCTGCGCACGGGTCAAATTGATTCAGCTGAGTTAACAACTGTTGTCTATCCCTCGTAACTTCTTGAATTTCTTTTTCTAACCTAAGAATCTGCTGTTCTTTGTCTCGAAGCATGCGCCTAATGTCAGTTTCCTGTAAAAATATGTAGCGAAAAACGCTTCACCAATATATATGAATACATACAGATGTTGGGTCGATTTTGTTGTTAAGTTCTTCACATAATCGTTTGCATTCATTCTGGTAGTAGTCTCGTTCGCCTTGTAAACGTTCTAAGGCGCTGCTGTCCTAATGGGAAGAAGAAGTTTACGATACCAACAGAAAATGCAAGAATATACTCGTTTATTTATACATATGTAATAACGATTTTTACATAACAATGCTGACGCATTTTCCTATTTACAGTTGTGGGCGCACTTCAGGTTTGGATTACACATTGACTTAAAACTTATAAAGTTCAGCGCTGTAAATGTTGCTTTTTGATATTTGTTTGTTTTCGTGGCGTTGCATTTTAGGTTATTTACTACCAGTTTAGTTTATTAATAAATTTCTTTGCGCCTCTCTGTTAGACAAGCTGGCTGACGTTCCAGTAATGCGCACGTTCACGGCGGTTGTTTGAACACAGAATATTTTCCCGCCGTTCAAAACGCGCGACTGCATCCGCCGTGTCTGAACTGGCCCTAAGCGTCTTCATATTCGTTCAAAACTGTGAATCGGAAAACCGCGCGGTTAACACCACTCGACCACCGGAAAATATATTCCCGTGGGGTCCGCGCAAATTTGTTTCAGTTGCTTTGCAGAGGCCATACGTGTCTCACCTACCGCGGCTGCGTAAACACAGAATATTTTTCCGCGGTTCAAGTTGCGCGGTGGCATCCATGCGGATTCCGCGACTGAACTGACCCTAATGTCTTCATATTCGTTATAACTGTACGGATTGGCAAACTCCGTGATTGTCGCTACTCGATCGCCGGAAAATACTTTCGCAAGGCGTCCGCGCTTTTGAAATAAATTAATGCAGAAAATAACGAAAAAAAAACTATTATTTTATTAAATTTCGTATTATCCAAGCATATTTCTAATTATTAACCATGAAAGTTATTTATAACATATTTATATATATTTCATAGGAAGTGTCTAGTGCACTTTCCAGACAAAACTGAAAAAAAATATTGAACTGTCGCACATGCGGAGAAATGGACATAAATTTGTATATGTAATGGGGTAGTTACCATATGTTAAAATTTAATGAAATTCTTATTTATTTCCAATATATGATTCATAATAAGATATATACTGTAATAAAATTTGCTATTTAGTATGAAAATATTTCAAAAAAGTTATTTAAAATATTACATGATTCAAATCGACCTCTTCTCTGTGACGTCACGCTTACATACTTAAAGCCGCAAATGTCGCTAGTGTCGTTGTTTTACAGCGATGGGATGTGACATGTCAAAGTAACAATTGATGGTGATACGCCGTGGACATAACCTTGTTTCTATTTGTTTCTTAAGCAATTATTCTATCTTTCTCGTAAATAAAAAAATATACATGATTATGGATTGTCTTTAAAATAAAATAAATAAGTAAAAATACGTGCTACTTGACAGTAATCTAACCTAACAAACAAGTTCCCCTTACCCCGCAAGACATACGTCGCAAAATTGTCATACTTCGAGCAGCACGTCGGAACTAAGTAGCAACGGAAGCGGCAAGGGTAACGTCACAGTGGCGGGAATAGATATGTCCGATATTTTCAATATTTTTTTTCTCATTTAAAAACAAAAATTGTGCAAAATAAGAAATATGGAAAATTTAAAAATACATGCTTCTAATAAAAAAAAACAAAAAAGGCGAAACTACCCCATTGAGGTGTTTATAATTGGTGTTTCAGACTTGCGCAACCACTAATTTTATTGTTTCAAATAATAATTAAATACAATAGAACCCCGGTTATCCGAAATAAAGGGGGCGCAGCCGTTTCGGATAACGATTTTTTCGGTTAACCCATTAACATCTAAAAATAGCCTACATATGTACTAAAATGGGTGTGTAGGGGAAATGAATTATTTTGAAATAATGTACATAACATAATATACATATGTAATTACAGTTTTTAAATACAGTACAGTATGTACATAAGTTTTCAACTTCTTTGATAGCAGCTAATTTATCCGCAATAGAAATCACAACACGCTTCCGCTTAGATGCCATCTCACAACAATACGTAAAGACACACAAAAAAACCTAAGTTCTACTCTACTATTCATTTGCGAGCCCCGTGCGAGCTCCCCGTCGCTACAACCCGCCTGTGGAATGAAGGAGCCGGACATAATTATTCGTTTCGTTTCGGTTAACCCGAGTTCGGTTAACCGGGGTTCTACTCTATTTATTAGGATTACACCAAGCTGAAAAGTTAAGGATGTTATATTAAGCTTCCGGCGGATCGCCAATCTATAATGACTACTTCATAATTGGTAGACAGTGGTTTTTAGGTTCTGTCGGAGAAGTGGCCGCTAGATTTCGCCTCGTCCATTTCTGCGCATATGCGACAGTTCATTATTTTTTGCGGCTCTGTCTGGACAATGCAATAGACACTGTCATTTTTATAAGTATTGAAATAAATCAATTTATGTGGCTCCAATTATTAATGAACTGTATTGTTCGAGATTTCAGAACAAAATCTGCAGGTAAAATGTAAGTAAAATATGTCAAGAATCAAACATAATTCCTATCGAAAGTTTTATATATAAATTATAGGATCATTCATGAACAGTACATATTATTAATTTATTACCAAGTTTTGACTTTCGTCACTTTTAACTCCTCTGGGACTTCTAGTACTTCTCGTACTCGTACTAGTTTTAGACGACGTACTAGAAAGTGTATGCCTTACTGTCGATCTTTTTTTACCTAAACCCATTATTCCAAGATGTTTTAGTATATCATAAAAACGTAATATTAAAGTATAAAATTATTTTAAAACATTTGTTTATACTTAAGACGATATTTGAATATTTTATAAAGAAATATATGTAATGATGGAAAAATTCAGAATTTAGTGTCAAGATTGACAAATATGTCATTAGGATAATTTTGACAATTTAGTACTTACTTTATTGGCGTCACGTTTAGCACAACAATCTGGTTTAATGGTAATACTTGCTGTTACTGGCGCTGATACCGGTTTTTCGATTATTTCCTCGTTTTCCTCATTTTGCACAGTTTTCTTCTTTTCCTTTGTTTTTACGGTTGCCTTTTTTTTGCCCGCTTTTTTGCCTTGAGGTCTATTCATTTCACAATTTAAAAAAAATCACTACAGAATTTTATAAATTTGACGAACACACAAAATTTGGACGTGAATTTTGACAATGAAAATGACAAATATGTTTGTTGACAAACTTTACTTGCATTTAAACTACAGTCGGTGCAAAGTGAAGTACATTCACAGTCAAATTTGAAAATTAAGTTAAACAGAGGCATTTCCATGTGGTCAGTTACAAGTGGAACTATTTTACCCAGAATTAATTGAAATTTTATATAATCTACCTGCGCTCCAAGTTTTAAAACAATTGACCACGCGGTACCTGAGATATTTGCAATTAAATTTGGCCTTTTTAACACGTGAAGAATAGGAAATGGCAAAATAAACACAACATTTTAAATTATAACTTTTATATCTATACCGACATTTAATCGAAAAACTAGTATGTTATAGAAATTAACGGATTTTATGTAAAAATTTCAAAATTATTTACCACCCAGATTTAATTTTATTGCCCCTAGAAAATTATAATCTGAAGATACGGTAAATAGGTAGAATTATACTTGACAACCATGTACAAGCGTTCCAGATGGAGTATCAGTTAAGTTAACAACGCCCGCTTGGTATTAGCGAATAAGAGGTGATCTTTGGTTAAAGGAATTTCAGACGTACATTCGAAGGAATTTTAAATTGGTATTTTACGTGAAAAACATGAAAAGTTTAAGCAGTATAATACTACTTTTGTAATTTTAAGAAAGAAATATATTAATTTGTTTTGCAATTTCCATTTGTAGTTTAGAATTAGTATTATATCTCAAAGTATTACTTTTATACCCGAATGTACCAATAAATGTCTAGGTGCGACGTTGCCACAGTTATTCTTCAACATTGAAATACGACACTTGTGTATGTGTTATTGCGAGTGGTACAGTTAAAATAAAAACTTTTCTACGGAAAAATAAAGAAAATTCATCTGTTACAGTGTTTGATATTAGTTTTTAACTATTTTTATACAATCTGTGTATATAATGTTAAAAAATATAAGTTATTGCAAATATAAACTGCATTAGCTTAATTTTTATTTTGAACATAGAACAAGTTTTTGAATAGGTACACTCGAGTGACAACTACCTTAAACAGTGAATGGAAACGTACAAATATGCAAATCTTGAAAAGTAATTTAGCGTGTTTATATTTTTATTTATTGCGGGTAAAATATAAGTTTAAATCCATTAAAAATATTTTTACTTACCATAGGTGTGTCGGTTTTTGGAGTTTTACTCTTGCTGCATTTACTGCATTTCTTTTCTGTTCGCCCTGATTTTCTACCCGATTCTTTATCACTTATTTCTGCTTCAGTGGCAGACAAATTATTATTAGATTTTAATTGATACTCCAAATCAGCTATTTTTCGTTTTTGAAGAGTGCATGATTGCATCAACCTATCAATTTCCATATTCAAGTCATGTTCTACAAAAAAAAAATATGTATAAAATAATATAAATTATGATTAAATCTTACCTATTCTTGTAAACTGATTAATGCGATCCGTCATTCTCTTCTTATCATCGAGTGTATTTTCCAAAATTTTATGAAGATTTTCTTTTTCTTCTCTCAAGGAATTATTCTCTTCTTCCAATTTTATTTTAGTCCGTTTGAGTTCTTGTATTTCTTGTTCGAGACAAGATATTTTGCAGTTACTGTTTTGTAATTGTTCTTGTACTTTATTAACTTTAGTGGAATTTCTTTTTACGGCTGTGTTGCACTCTTCTTCGACTGCTAAGGCCATTTGGTCAATATCGCGTAATTCGCGTTCTAATTCTTTATTTCTATCTGCTAATTGTAAGGCGCGTTTCATGGCTTCGTGTTGTTTAGTTATTGCGTCTGTAAATTGGAAGTTTTAGAATTGACATAGTCCGAGTATTTTGGCGCAATCAATATTTTCGACAAATTTTAAGTATAAATAATTTTGTATGTTTCCTGTAAATTCAACCGAATTCATAACCAAATAAAAGTTTTGATGTTTTGGAAGAATTGCGAAAAATTCGCAACCGGCGTCGTCTTAGAAATATTAAAATAAAATTTTGTCCAGACGGATTTAAGATTTGGAAATGAGTTAATTTATATTTTAAACCCCGTAGAACACGAATTTCGTGTTAATTTGAAGATACTTTAAACCGTTGAAGAGTTGTAAAGCAAAATAAAATACATGTTTTTAGGGAAAAATTTTCCCAATTTTGTCCAACATTTCAATAATATTTTCCGGAATGCCTATAGCCTTTTTGGCAATTTTAAAATATGAATATGTCAAAACGACCCTCCAGAGTTCGTTTTTGCAAGAATTAACACTCTATCTTTAACCGAAATCGAGTTATTAACCAGTTTTTAACCTCACATTTTTAGCTAAAAATGTACAATTTTTGAACCTGTTTGAGAAGTTTTTAAACGGAAATTTAACCACTTTTATTCCGGAAATATACAAATTAACCCTCTAAAGTTCATTTCTGCAAGAATAAACACTCTATCTTTAACCGACATCGAGATATTAACCGATTTTAACTCCACATTTTTAGCCAAAAATGTACAATTTTTAAACCCGGGTTTGAGGAGTTTTTAAGCGAAAATTTAACCACTTTTATACCGGAAATATACAAATCAACCCTCTAAAGTTCATTTCTGCAAGAATAAACACTCTATCTTTAACCGACATCGAGATATTAACCGATTTTAACTCCACATTTTTAGCCAAAAATGTACAATTTTTAAACCCGGGTTTGAGGAGTTTTTAAGCGAAATTTTAACCACTTTTATACCGTAAATATACAAATCAACCCTCTAAAGTTCATTTTTGCAAGAATAAATACTCTATCTTTAACAAAAATCGTAATATTGAACCATTTTTAATTTTACATTTTTTGCCAAAACTAAACATGAAACATGCATTTTTGGGGGTTCATAACTCCTGAACTGTTTGGAATATCTTGAAATTAACACTAAAAATGTGTTGCACTGGGTTCAAATATAAAATGACTAGCGGGGTATTATATGAAAGTGAATAGGTGTGTGCCGTTTTCCGTGAGCAAGATTCTGATGACCTTGGCTGCCTTTAACGGATTTCATGGTTTTGGACAACACAAATTATAAATAAGTCACATGAAAAACAAGAAAAATTCTTACCTTCTAGTCTTTTTTCTAGTCCTTTTCTATCATTTATCAACTTTGAATTTTCTTCTGCCAAATTTCTCAACTTTATATTCATGTCTTGATAACAACAATCTTTATTCAGGGCATTCAATGGTCGTCCACCTTCTAGCAAACTGCTCATTCTATGAATTTCTTTTTCCCTATTTTGTAACTAAAATATTTATGTACATACAATAAAATTATAATCTATAAACATTTTACCTTCATTCTAAAAGCATCGCATTCATCTTGACTTCTTAGTAATTCAGCTTTTAGTCTTTTAATTTCAGACATAAGGCACTGATGAGGTTCGTAATCCATAGTTGCACTTGAACACTTATGTTTAACACTAGATTTATCACTTTTAAGAGATTTTGCGGAGTCGAGAGATACAGTGGAAGGTTTGTGTAAGGCAGTTTTGCTAGTAACTAACAGATAATTTGTTGAAAATTGAAGATATGGAAGACATATTACTTACTTGTTCGTTTTAAAGTAGTTTTGGAAGATTTATCGCCTACTTTCTGAGTTATTAAATGTCTGTTCAGATCTTCGTTTTGTTGTTCCAAACAACTTATTTTGCGCTTCAGTTCTGCCAAGAAATATACATTTACATATAAAGGAATCTAAGTGACATTTTATAGAGTTTTTAGTAAATAAGCACAAAAACTACGATTCGACTAGGACGAATATATCAAAAACCGAGTACTACATATTTCTTAAATAATCTTCCTACCTTTTTGGGCCTTCTCCGTCTGCTCTCGGTATTGCAAAAACGCTAAATGCAAATCATTACACTCTTTAACAAGTTTCGCGTTGTCACATTTGAACGGCTCAGCCCCTAAACGGAGTTGATCTCTCTCCTGATATAATTTCAAAATGACAGAAAGACATTGACATTAATGCCATAGATACATACCTCTATGGCAGATTGTGCCACATTTTTGTAATGGTACAGACTTTCAGTTGTTTTTACTAGATCGGCAAGTAAGCGTTCCACCAAAGGCACTGATTCTAGAACTAGAGTTTCTCTGTAGCCTAATTCGTCGAGATGGTTTCTAAGTAAGCTGTAACGGTGCTCCATTTTGTACTTGAGTTATTTATTTATTAAAATTAACATCACATAACATTAAAAACATTAAAATACATTTTGAAAAGAGTGTGGTTATCGTCATTCATAAACAAACATGTTGAGCAATGCAGAATGCAGACTCCGCAGACTCAATGAACACCTGTTCGCGAAATAATACTCGTAATGCCCTCTTCCACACATTATGCAGACTATAAGTGGCGCGTTTGTTAAAATAAAGCTTTATACACATTAATAAATTTACTTTTATTGTTATAAAAAGCATTCTTACATACATAAAAATAGCAAATGTTTGTAGATTTCTCGACTGGGATATAGATTAGGTGTAATTGTTAACACCTAAAAATAACAAATTTATATCCATTTTCTATCAATATAAGTTAAAACAGTATTAATAATTCTCGTATTAAAATCTTCACTAACTATATCTTTATTACAAATAACACTGGCGTCATAATTTGCCATATCTTCAATAATCCCTCTTTTGGTCAAAATTGGTTTAAACATTATCAAAGAATGTCCCAATTCGGCCGGCCCTGTTTGCAAAATTTCTTCATTGAAAGCTTGCCAGGAAAATGGCTGCAAATCTATTTTATATTTAGACAATCTTTGGATAAAATTATCGTAGTATAGTCTGATAAAATGGTCCAAATTTTCTTCGAGAACTGACGGAATTACACTAGAAAACATAAAGAATAACAAATCATGAACTCCTGAGTTGTACATGGGGAGTTGAAGATCGACGATTTTATTGTGAACTGCGCGGCCATTTTGTGTCAAAATCATTGTATTGTTAGTCCAATAATCGCTGTGAACAACTGTGCCGAATGGTTGTCTGGGGTTGTTTGATCTATACGGGCCTAATAGGTTATATTCCATTGATTTGTAAACTTTGTCTATGTTTTTGTTGCAAGTTTCGTTAGTTCGTAATACTTCCAACACTTCTTCAATCATAAATTCTGCATTATCTTTGTTTAAAGCATCGCCCAGCATTATTCCTTTTACGCCGGGAAGTATCTTTTCGTCAAATACTTTTGGTTTAAGTATTTTTAAAGCGATTGGTACGGCATGGAATTGAGCCAAATTACGAATTATCATTTCGGAATATTCTAAGTTAAAGCCTTTTAGTCGATCGCCTATATCATAGCCGAGTATTTTGATATTTTCCAGAAGAATTACTGCATCTTTTTCTACTTTATCGCCGCCAGATAAATTTATTCTTCCTCCTAAACATTTAGCGAACATATCTTCAACTTTATTGTCATCAATTTCATATTCTTCTTCAAGTTGAGCCAAGGCCGGAATGGCATACAAATACATGTTGAGTTCTTTTTTGAATGATTCTTGAATGTTGAAAATATCACATAACATTTTATTCGCTGGACATAACTTAGCAACAATATTCTTTTCAAAAACTTCATTTTGTATTTTTAGCGTTACGTCAACAGCTAAAATCACACTACCGTAGTTTTCGCCAGGTTCGGTCAACATTTTTATGTTGGATTTTACAATTTCCACTTTTGTTTTGTAGTATTTTTCAAGTAATGACTTTAGGTCTTTGATTTCTGGTATGTTTGACATTTTTAACGGTACTAAAAGTAATAAATTACGATATATTGGGCCCCCAACTCGGAAGAACTAATATAAGCTAATAGTTTAATAGATAGTAATTACTCTTTGAGGACATAACACGTCATTTGATATGAAACATATGATTTATGTCGTATATGGTATAAAAACTTTGAAAAATAAACACTACTTTTTAAAACAACACATTACTTTGTTCTTCAGTATATGTACTCATTTTTCATCGATTTTCTCATAACTTTGTCTAAATTTAGACTCATTTCTTTTCTTTTTCCGATACTTAGCTATAATTAAAAACCAGTTACGAATTTGGTCAAACCAGTGTTGCGTGCATTCACCACAACAGTCTTAAATGCCCGTAAAAAGATATAGGCCCGGTATTTTCTTCTCTGGTTAAATTGTCTATAAACTTAACGTCAATTAAAATGAAAAATATCGCATCGGAAATAGACATTTGTGTAATTTTTACAACTTACACAATATTGAGGGTATATAGTCTTTGTTTTAAGTGACAGTTAACAGTCAGTTTAATCAGAGAAAATGGCGGGTTTAAGGCTAACATAATTGATATAAAATTATTTTTTTACATAATATTGGTACTGGGTTCAAGCTAAGAATAGCATATCTAGATTTTAGTGAATAATCACGTTTTAAGGTTCCTAGAGTCCGATTTAAACATTTTAACGATGTCTATGTGTGTGTGTACATGTGTAATTATGTGTGGATGTTGGAAGGGCGATTTCTCAAAAACTATAAAACTTAAGACCTGTTTCACGTACTCCTCAGTCTGACATTAATGCGAAGAGATGAAAAGATTTTGGTAACAATTGAACAACCGTAAGTAGTCTGTGTGTGTGTGTGTGTGTATATATATATATATATATATATATATATATATATATATATATATATATATATATATATATATATATATATATATATATATTGGAAGGGCGATTTCTCAAAAACCTTAAGACTTATTTAATCACGTATTCCACAGTATGATATTAATGGGAAGAGCTGAAAAGATTTTGGTAACAATTGGACAACCGGAAGTAGTCTGTATGTGTGCATGTGTGTGTGGATGTTAGAAGGGCGATTTCTTAAAAACTATAACACTTAAGACCTGTTTAATCACGTATTCCTCAGTCTGACATTAATGGGAAGAGTTGAAAGATTTTGGTAACAATTAGACAACCGGAAGTAGTCGAATCTTAAAATATTAATCTAAATATATATATATTTTTAATATAGGTTATTACAAATATTAAAGAACATTCAATGATATATTTATTTATTTGAATACTTACCTATATTCCTATACTGTATTATTTCCATATAATTATTGTCCTATTTACTATTTTCTTTTTAAAACGTTACTATTATTATTTGGAATGATTAGTTTGTTGACGTGACATATATCTGTCAATTACATACATTTGAGTGAACTGTGTAACCATGGAGTTATGTTTAAAGCGTAGACTCCGGGATTAAAATTATAAATTTATCCATAAAATATATACAAAAAGTATTAATGCAAACTTGTAGAAAATTTAACAATCAAATCTCAAATAACATTTAAAAGAATTTTTCGAAGAAAAATTATTTTAAGCGTCAAGTAAAGTGCCATTTCTGGTTATCTGATTTACACCAAAATCTAATGGCTTCTTTCCATATTAGACTAAGGTAGAAATACAAGGTTTCAAAATTCACACGCACACACACACACACATCATCGAGAAAATGTTAAAAATGGATTGTAGGGACCTTAAAACGTAGTCATTTGCGATTTTTAGCACGATCCCTATACCTCCCTTACCAAGGGTAGCGGAAGGTAAAAAAAAACATTAAATATGATAGTAGATTTTTGGCACTAACACCCCTTTGTATTTAAATGATCACAAACTAACTCTTTTGTTCATTTTAACCTTTGCTAATTTAATTTTACAACTTAAAATGTTTTTAGTATTTATATTTGTACGTGACATTATTATGATAGATATTATTATAAAATCTTTCAGAACTCATATTTCAATAGAATAATACAACCTTTTTAGTTAAATTCTGTTCATGTTTTTACCTGAAGAAGGCAATAGTCTATATTGTCGAAACGTTGTAATTTAAATACAAACAGAATTTAACTAAAAAGGTTGTATTATTCTATGATAGATATTATTTATTATTATTTGTTAGTATGATAATAAAAATAACTTACACTGTATACAATTTATTCATTCAAATATCAAGTAATTTATGTAAACCATATATGATACAAAATTATAATTATTAAATTCATATTAATAATAGACATGTTTTTATCAATAAATAAATACTTACATTTCTTTATCTAGACAATAAAATAATTAAAGATAAATCCTTTATAAACAATGACAACAATTTTTAGAACATTATAACCAGCAACGCCGTTCAAAAGCTAATACTGTCTCTCTCAATTTAATTTTATATCGACTATTTAATGCATGCAAGGCTGACATTTCTTTTTCATTCATATCGGCCATATCTTGAACTTTATTTTTTTCCATAAATATAGGCCTCATCATGATTACAATATGCGATATTTGCTTAGCACCAATTAAACTCAATTCTTTTTGAAACGAATCCCAAGAAAATTTATCTGTGTTTATTTGAAAATCTTTTAAAGTATTTATAAAAGTAACATAATATAATTTGATTAAACTATCGTAATAATTATTAAAAACGTCTTGTTGGACACTGGAAAACAAGAAGAATATCAAATCGTGAACAAGCGAACCAAAACTCGCCATTTGTAAATCATAAATTTTGATTTTCTTCTCGTTTCGTTGTATCATAATATTATTCGCCCATAAATCATGATGTACAATTGTTAAATATTGCCCTGAGGGCTCCAAAAATCTTTCTTCAAATTGAAAACCTTCACTGACTAATTGACAAATTTTTGACGCATGTTTTTCGCAATTTATTTCATTCAAAATCACAGATAATCCATCACAAAATTCAGTTTTCATTTCTTGGGTGAAACTGTCACCGAATGAATATGGTTTTAAAGTAGATATTTTTTTATTGAATAAATCAGGTTTTAAATGTTTTAAAGCAATAGGTAAGGCATGAAATTTGGCTAAATTTTTGACGATAATTTCTGTAAATTCTAGGTTAAATCCGATCATTCTATCCTCCATTTTATAACCTAGAATTTTCAAGTTTTCGAATAAAATTAAACCATTTTCATCTATTATATCACTATTATTATTGTTTAATCGTCCCCCAAAACACTTTGGAAAACAATCTAAAACATTTTTAACTTTATATTCTTCTTGTAAATTCATCAACATTGGTATAATATCAATATATATTTCCAGTTCTCTTTTGAAAGTGTTTTGAATGTTGAACATAACCCCTAACATTTCATTTTCGGGTATTAATTTCGCAACGAAATAATGATTTTTTTGTATATCTTCTTCTTGAATTGTTACATCGATGGATAAAATTATTCCTCCATAGTTTTCTCCAGCTGGGACAATGTAGTTTGTAGAATAGTTTAATATTTTTGTTTTTGGTCCAAAAATTGGTTGTAGCAGTTGGTTTATGTTTTGTATTTGGGGAGACACTAGATAAATATGAAAAATTAATATAATAAACATATTTTGAACAAATATTATGTACAATTTATTAGAGTAATACTCGATTACGTCTCGGGTGGCAATAAATATAAACTTTTTGTAATTGTTGCAAATCTTAATGCAATTTTTGGTCAATTCATTTCACATTTTCTATTTTTTGAAAGAATGGGTCAAATTAAATATGTAGGTGTATTTTTTTACAAGTTTTTAGAATTAGATATGATTTTTTAAAAGTCTTTAATTTCAAATATTTGGACGCTGACGTCACGGCTTAGCGGATGCAGCAGTAAAACTCTACCGGTTTTGTTTGGAAGTATGATTGTTTGATTTTATGACAGCAACATATTGTTAAGTAAAAACATAGTCATACAACTTTTGATATTTATTTTAATAAATGTTTTATTTACATACCTTTACTCTTAACTCTGCTGTCACCTGTCACAATTTTAGGTTAGTTTGTTTACAACCGCAAACGAAAACCACGTGGAGCGTTGTGTGTGTGTGTGAGGAATGTCTTTGTGTAACAAACCGGGACGTCACGAATTTTACAGCCGCGAAAGTTTATTAATAAATTAATGAGACGGATTTTATAAAAAAAACTTTTTTTTTAAATGTCCCCTGTCTAAGTGTAAAAACAATATTTATTGAAATAGTAACCAATGAATTTTAAGCATTTCAAGGTCACTGAATTTAGTGACATTTGTCATCACCAGATAGCATGAATGTTAAAATTTACTAAATTTCAGAATGTTGACAACACTGGTTGTTTCTGCATTATTACAGATATTTTGTCAAGCTTTACTTGCATGTTAATCGACGGAATTACAGCTTATAGTGCAACAAACTGTAGGAATATATTTAGTAGGAAAAAAATGCAAATAAAGCATATCAAAAATAATGAATAAATAAACTTTGAACCATATAAAAATTGCGATATGTGCTTATTATATATTTATCAGTTAATTGCAACAATTTTTTTATTGGAACGATGGAAAATAATCAGACTAAATTATTTATTTCCTGGTCGACGTTTCGACTGTATAAGTGTCTAATTTTCGATGTTCTTTTTTTTATTTTAAGGGATCTCGGGAAAGTTTAATATAAGCACCACAGGAATTTTCGATCTTCTTTTGTTTCTGAACTACAGGCATAAACTATCGTTTTTCGCTCATTTTGTTTCGTAATAAATTTCAAATTTTTCACGCCAATAAATTAATAATTTTTTTCGTTTAAAACAAAAGAATGGAGCTTGTTATACAGCGTTGAAAAACTTATAAAATAAGCACAAAGATGAGACTAGTTTTAACATAGGTTCTCATTTAAAAATAAGTTTGAAAAAATGTAATTAACTGAAAAACGGTTCAAAATTTTTAAAAACAATTTTTTTCTATCATAATAAATAAAATATATTTTCGAAATGAGCGAAAAACGAGTTTTTGCCTGGAGCTCGAAAACAAAAGAAGATCGAAAATTCCCGAGATACCTAAAAAAAGAACATCGAAAATGAGACATCCTATACAGTCAAAACATCGAAACAGGAAATAAATAATTTATATAAGAATGCCAGTCCGTCCGTTTCATTTTTTATATTTGAGTTATATTGTATAAAAATATATATTATAGAAGTATATTTTAATTTAAAATTGTTTTAAACATATTTATTAATTGTAAATAACAAATCTTTTTTGTTGTAACAAATATGTAAGATTATAATACAAATGTGTTTTAAACATAATAAATGTTATTACAAATATGTACAAATACTTACTTATTGTTTTATTTAAAAATTATAATCGTTAAAATACTGCAGTTTTAATCAGTATTAAGTCTGTGGTGTTTATAAGTTGAAAACTATATTATGACTGAAGTGGCCTTCGCAGTTAAGTATGATAACTTCGCGGTTGAACATTATTTGAAAACTACAATAATTACGTAAGTTTTTCGTGTGTAATCAAAAAAACAATACTATGAAAACAATTTAATTACAAAAACTAATTATGAGTTTATTTGATAGCAAATATTAACCACAAAATATAAGTTTATTAATATGAGGAAAATTCCTTTCTAAAAAATATATGTGTTGCATATTCATTTAACCTTATAAAAGGTAATGTTTATTTATCAAGTAGTTTAATAAAGTAAAAAGATTATGTTGTGACGTCACAGCCCCAATACTGCTAAAATGACGCGGCAAAATAAACACAAACAAGTGGTCAGGTTATGTATATGTTTGATTATTTGATTCTGAATTCACTAACTTTTTTTGTCATTCGTACATTTCAAAATCATCTGAGGGATTTTGAACCATATTGCAACGGCAGAATCAGTTGAATCAATCTAATCTACTTTAACTAAATAAATAATCGACCAGTTAAATACTGTTATGTTACAGTTGACCAAATCTAAATAATTATTTGATTATTCATAACTACAAATTTTCTTGATTCTCTTTTATAAATGTAAAATAAATACGAAAGAAGTACTATACATAAAAAACGCTAAATAAAACACACTTCTTGATCTTGAAAACTTATTCGCCCGACTACACACTTATGCAACACATCTGGCCGACTAGACTGATTCAGCTGATTCTGGCGTTGCAATAAGGTCGAAAGTCGCTTACGGCGAAATACATAGCGTGCCCTATCTCCCCTCTATTGCCGGTCTAAGGTTCCGTCACATTGTTCCGGGCAGAGTTCAATGACCTCGTCAGACGTTCTGCGTCGAGGTTAAACCTGATTTTTTTCGGTTTAGCTGCTTTTTAGTAGAAATTTGTCAATTTTCTAACCATGTTTTATAGGGCGCGAACAGACACGTGACTCAAGCGTTCTTGAAGTGTTTGGAATCACTTTGACAAGAACAGTAACTTATTTTGATTTACATAATAGTTATTTATGTATCAAGGCACTGAAGTTTTATTTTTTATCACGAATGTGGAATTTAGTTGCCGAGGCCGTAAGAATGAATTACTTTAGTGCTGATTTCTGAATTTTTAATGACGATTTTTATACACTTTAGTGATGATTTCAAATTATTATTTTATATTTTTGAAGCAGTAAAACACATTAAATTAAAAATAATAACTTTTTAACAATTCAAAATTAAAATACGTCAAAACATTGTTGTCAAAGTGACACGCGCACACGAATAAACTGATTCCAAGCACTTCAAGGTCGCTTAAGTTACGTGTCTGTTCGCGCCCTATTGTGCCTTATGGCGTAACCCTCATATTAAAAAAATGTGGAAATCCGTATTATAATTGGCAAACTTGTAGTTAAAATGCAATTAAACTTGTAAACAAAAAGATAAAAACTCTAAATAATAGTTAAATTATACACTAATTACGTCTGAAACCACTTTTTTTCAAAGAAACTATTAACGGTAAATCGCAATCTGTTTTTATAAATATCAGTCATGCCTTCATCCGTGAACATATCATCCATGGTCATGTCTTCCATTTTTTTATCTTCAGTTGGAACTTTAAAAATAGCCCTTAACATAATTAAAATATGTGACACTTCTAACGGTCCATAATAATTACATTCTTTCATAAAATCATCAAAAGTATATTCACTAATATCACAATGTAATTCTTGTAAACATTCTGTAAAATACTGATGATACAATTTTAAAAAATAATCGTAATATTCTTTTAAAGTTTCTAATTCTACACTGGTGTACAGAAAAAAAATCAAGTCTGTTGTGGGATGTCCGTAAGTGTTCACTTGAAAATCGAGCATTTTATTCTTAACCGGCTCGTCATTTTCAAATAAAACCATAGTATTATTTATCCAAAAGTCTCTGTGGACTATAGTAGCGTATTTTTCGTTCCCAGATGGGAAATATTTTTGGAAATTATACCCCAAGGTCATGGTTTTAACAAATTGTTTTAGTTGTTCATTTGTCAAATTTAAATGGCGGTATAAACACTCATTAAATCGATCTTCAGCTGTGTCGAACATTTCTTCGCCGATACATATTTTGTTTAACAAAGGCATAAATTGTTGAAACTCTTCTGGTTTTTGTATTTTATACGCTAAAGGTACGGCGTGAAATCTCGCCAAATCTTTCAAAACAATTTGCGTTTCGTTCTTGTTCATAGCAATTAACCTATTTAAAGTTTTATAACCTCCAATTTTTAGATTTTCTAATAAGAGTACTGCGTTTTCATCCACTTCGTCTGAATTAGGGTTTAAATTTATTCTAGCATTTAAACAAATTGGAAAGTTCAATAAATTTTCTTTCAAAACGTTGTTATCTTTTTGAAATTGTATTAATTTCGGGACAATATCTTTGTAAAAACCTATTTCTTTTTTGAAGGTTATGTGCGACGCAAACATTTTTTTGAGCCATTCATTTTGCGGACACAATTTTGCCACAAAATTATAGTTTTGACCATTTTTAGTCGAAACTTCTACAGCAATAAGTAAACTGCCGTAATTTTCGCCAGTTGATGTTAAATATTTACTATTGTACGTTAATATTTCGGTGTTTCCAATTATAGGTTGTAATAACTCTTCAAAATTTTTGATTGGTGGTATTTCAGTCATTTTCAGCTACAATAAAACGATATATTTATGATTTAAGTATTAGAAATTAATTCTACTTACCTTTTGATGTCAGTTATGATATTATTTATGATAGTAGATTAGTTTAAAAAATGTGTAATGTATGGACAACGCAGCAAATAATAAAATAATGTAAATGCGTGAAAGTACACTTTACACTTCTATTTTCAATGCCTCTTTTCGAACATAACCTTGAATGAAACCTTGTATGATGTATGTAATAAATTTTCTCAAAATAATTATAAATTGACCTAATTTACTAATGATAATGAAACGCTGACATAATTAAAACTAATTAGATAAGGCATTTTTTATCATCACGTCTAATATAAAAATTGTTAAAATAATGTGACATAATCAATAATAAATGTTCTTATCTTAATAGGAAATCGTTGTAATATAAGTGTAAACATTGTTTTTTTATTATAGTATATTCCACAATTTTTATTTCAAATATGGGAACAGAAATATTTGGCAAAATTTACTTGAATTTTATAAATCAAAAAATATTATACATGCAATAAGCAAAATTAATTTGGTATGCCTTGTAACGGCAGAAATTAGGCATAATGAAAATGATTAGGAGGAAGTTCACGTCATCAACCTGAAAAAACCTTATAAAATAAAATATAACTTGTACAAATTATTGGTTGTTTTTTATTTTTAACAGAAAAAAGTACTAGTATTAATGATATTTACAATTATTTCTAAGTCAATCGTTATTCCTTTTACGGAATTATTTGATATAATTGTAGTTTATTTTCGTACCATACGTTGGCACTACTGAGATTGACCATGTTCTGGCAAATAATTTTATATTCCGTAAAAGGATTTAATATATATTTTTCCGTCGACCGTTTATTAATAGGCTATCTTAATGTATAGAAAATCATTCATTAATGACTCCTATTAATGCATGATTTTTTTAATAATAAACGATTTATTGGGTGCGTTCACCACATGGAACACAGCATGTATTTTGCTAACGCTAAGTTGTAGCAAAAAGGTAGACAGAATTAAAAGTCATGCTTTTGACACTTACTAGCTAGGTATATTCACGTACCATACCTTTAAAATGAATTTGAAAGAATAAAATTCCTCAAATAACATAAAAAACCGCTTCTGTTGTCTAGCATTAAGTAAACTGAACGCACCCACTGAAAACAATTGATGACAAAACTTATTGATTTTCTGACGTAAAATTTGACGTTCGGTCAACCATTACTAACCTAAATTTTTTTGTCATGGAATAAAATTAGATTTTCCATTTAAGTAAGATACGGTCAACGAAAAAATATTGTAACTAACAAGTGTGTTACTTGGCGATTAATGATCTCAACAATTAACGCGGGAGCGTAGCGAACGCGTTAAAATGTCTCGATCATTAATCGCACTCATTAACACACTTGATAGTTAAATAACTATTTATTAGGTATTATTTCTGATTTCTATTCCAGTTAACAATTATTCGTTAATTTAAATTAATATTTGTTCACTTGAACAGAAATTACAAATAATAATAAAAATAAATTAAATCGTTAACATTTGTTAAATTTTTGTTTCAATTTCATGGCTATAGCTATTTTTGGGGTGATTTTCGACATTTTCATAATTTCTGCCGTTACAAGGCACACAAAATTAATTTTGTTTATTCAGATTTTATGCCGTACAACTTTTATTTGAAGCTTTTTTACCTAAAATAATTACGACTGTACCGGTCACCAGCCTGTATATTTAAATAAATAAATAACTTTTAAACGTAAAATATTTGACAAAATCTTATTTCGTATTTAATAAATTAAATCGTTCACAGTTCTGGATGTTGCAATAATTAGTTTTCATATAACGTCAAAATAAATAGCGTGAACGTTAAAAACTTGGTATGAACTAGTCAGTAATTCGCAAGAGGGAGAAACAAATTGTTTTTGTTGATTTGGAATTAGAAACCAGACAGCTGCTGCCATCTATGAATCAATACTGCCACTATACACGCGAATTTTGACAAAATATTTGTATAAATTTTATACGTTTATATCTCGTAAATGGAGCATTGTATTAAATAAAGTTTAAAGTAAATATTTTCTTATTAGGAAAACATAAAAAAGGAGAAATTAAAATGTAAAATCAAAATATATGCAATGATTATAAGACAATAACTTTAAAAATATATTTCATTTAAAATTATAAATCGATTATAAATTCTTATCTTATCAATTATCATGGATTTTCGTCAACAAGTTGACTATGGACGCTCCATAAATTCTGCAAAAGAAATAACTTCTAATCAAAGAGAAATATTATTTTTACTGTCTTTTTTGGGGGAATACCATCGGTTAATGAATTGCTCTCATCTGAGCCAAATCGGATTCTTCTTCAATCAGTTTGTGGTGAACTGTGCTCAGGGCCTGTTTGGAACATCAAAATAAATATTTGTAGAACTCAAAACAGTCCTCCACCATTCACAGAGACCTCGACGACACAAGATGTCTTCCACGGAAAGAAGAATAAATAAAGAGCATATTGACTTTTTTTTTAAATTAAATCGACTATTATGAATTATAATAAGCACAAACCGGAAGTGATATTGCTATTTTAAACATGGAATTGGCGGCAGATCATGTGCTGGTCACATCAGATTTTTACCTTCCGTCACCTTTAGATAAGGAAGGTATTGTCTCTGGTCAAAAAATTCAATGACGAGTTTTTAGTGAATAAGCATGTTTTAGGGTCCCTCTAATACGATTTTACCATTTTTACGATGATGTCTGTATGTATGTGTGTCTGTGTGTGACGAAAGTTTCGGATCGCATAACTTCAATACCACGATTCCAAAAATTATATTTTTTTCGTATTCCTCAAGTTTACATCAAGAAGAACAACTGATTAGATTTTGGTTATAATTGGTCAACCGGAAGTAGCCTCATTTGAAGATTTTAACAGTTAAATATGATTTATTGACATTTAACGTTATTATAACTTAAAGAATATATTATTCTCTATACGATTTGATTGCATTTTATACTTCATATAAGAATTATAAAGATATTAAATTTCATAAATCAGCCAGCTATGCTAACCATGAAAACTGCTAATATATTCAGATAATTCATATTGACAGATGTCAGTATCAATAAAAAATAAATGAATGTGGCAGAGATGAGGATGTCGAAGTAGATGTTGGGGAAGACACGGAAAGGAAATAACTCCAGTGTTACAAGTTTCTAGAAAGATATAAGAGAGATGATTACATTGATTTGAGCATGTCATGAGGAGAGATGAAGAATATATTGGAAGAAAAATGAATAGCTTAGTAAATAGAAGGTTGAAGAAACAGAGGAAGACCAAAGATAAGATAGGACTGTATTGCGGAAGACTTGGGAGAAAAGGAACTGAATGAGAACGACACGCAAAATAGAAATGAGTGGAAGAAGATGTCAGTGTCAAGTGCAATTTCCATAATTTGTTTATGAAATAATTTTACTGGAAATTTAGAATCTTTTGCAAGAAAATTTACGTATGGAATTTATACATAATACACAGGTTTGACGGAAGGTATTGTGCTGGCCATATCGGATTTTTTTAAATTAACAAAATGATAAAATGCGGAAGACATCTTGTAGTATAAGTACATAATTGGACGAAACACCAGAGAAAGCTGCCCCTTGACTACAGAAGAACTATTTAATATCTACAGAAAATAATTATTTTGAAACTGTATTAATAATATTTCTTAAAGTATGTTAAATATTAGTAATACATACCACACATTATTTTCAAATTATTTCGCAAATAACATGCAAGTAATATTTATACATCATATCGATCTTTTTATAGTTTTTTGTTCGTAAAAAATACAATTCTATATTGTATCCAAAATTTATCAGTATGAAAAGCAATATACAAAAGCAATAAACGAAGATATAAAGGCGTATTTATATATACAGCGTCTGAACGAAGCATAATCATAAACATATTTTCTTGAGTAGCGTTTCAATAATAAAATAAAATTCATGCACTTACCTTGAAATATTTGACAGTTTTGACTCTCAATTCAAGTGTGGCATCTTCATCACATATCATCAAAGTGTGAGGGTGTTGTTGAAAAGCTGACACCGTCCACATATGATTCACGCCTTCTTCGATGGCTTTGTATAATGCAAATGCTTTGTGCGTACCCGTAATTAAAATCATTACCTAAAATGATTAATCACTTTTAGTATGTTTGCTGCAAATATCAACAATACACAACATTTTAATCACAACTTGTAAACTGTGGCTTCGACTAGACCGGCGTGAAAATAGCAACAACTAACAGCTGATTCATTACGCACACGCCGAAGGTTGCTTCACTAATACATATGTCGTAGATTATAAAATCTGTCTTTTATGCCAAAAACTCTGCCAGATGTAAAGTCTGTTGTACAATCTGACTACAGATTTTTTTTTAAAGATGTCCGGTCAAGGTCATCTACGAATTGTATGAATTAAGATTTAGATGCGCCCATTCTGTAAATTCGTGTCGTTTACTTAGTTTTTTATGAAGGTACATAAAATAGCACCGTTATTTTATTATTATAAAAATATATGTTAAAGTAAAAGCATTCAAAATGCCAAAATAAGTCAACTGGTAAGTTTATTAGCAAATGTAAAACCAAATATGTGAAAAATAAAATACTTATTACAACTACAACAAAACATGGTTAAACATCACTTAATTCTGTACATTTTATTTGGTAACTGACAACTGACAGGTGATATGTTTTTCGTTTTTGTGGGTTTGCATTCTGACCAATCAAAGGGCATCATTTATATCCATATCGAAACTAACGCTATTTTCTTACGCGAAATGAAGTATAGTCTTCAATTGGGAACACACACATCGTTCTAATGTTCAAACATCTGTCACCCCGTTCATTTCTTGTTTAGTTCTGTTTCCTAAACGTTCAAATCTTGACCATGAAGTTGGCGCAGATGAACTTGGCGCGCTCACAATTTAAAAAGTACACTCCGGAGTACAAAATGTACATTAAAATTATTTTTTGAATGGGGACTTATGATAAGACGTCATCGGCGACGGATCGGCAGCGGACCTCCGTCTATTCAATTTAGAAAGGGACAAGAAATTTTTAGAAAGAGCGAGGTGATATACCATGGCCGAGTCGATCAAATGCTTTCCCTCTTCAGCACCTCCCCGTTGATCCAATAATTTGTTATTTAGACAGCAAAGTTTGGTTGTTATTATTTTCAAACAATGGTTGTTGTGATCACGTGGGACCAAATATGGTCCACGTGATAAACGTCAAACTTAGAGCTAAATCTTGCTCACTACATAACTAATTATTAAATACTTTTTTACACACTAGATGGCGGCCAAAATATTTGAATTGTATAAGTCCCCATTGGAGTAGGTCTAAAACATTGTACTGCAGAGTATACTTTATAAATTGTGAGCGCGCGAAGTTCATCTGCGCTAACTTCATGGTCAAGATTTGAACGTATGAAACTGAATGAAACAAGCGATGTATAAACATTATAACACTTCATACCTAGCCCCTTCAATTATGTACAGGAAGTTTACAATGGCAAAAATGGCAGTACTCTCTCGAAATCAGCTTGTTGAAATTTTGGCCATAAGTCAACAAGATTTGACAATATGGCCCGCTTTATAAAATATCTATGCGTTTTATAAAATGACGAATCTGACATGCAACGCGGTAGTTTTAATTTGCAGTCGTAGAAAAAGTATAGAATGTGACTCGTTTTATAATATGCTAATTTGTTTGTTGAAAATGAGTGAAATGACAAAAGAAGTCTGTAAACAAATAATAATAATAATGAAAGAATGATTGTATAAAATTTCACTTACTTCGTTCGCGTCCATAACAGTTCCAACTCCCACAGTCAACGCCTGCTTCGGTACTTTATTAATATCATTCCCGAAAAACCTCGCATTAGCCTCCAAAGTATCTTGCGCCAAAGTTTTCACTCTCGTACGACTGACTAAACTCGAACCCGGCTCATTGAAGGCTATATGCCCATCCGGACCAATTCCTCCGATGAATAATTCAATTCCACCTGCATCTGCAATCTTTTTCTCGAAGTTATTACACTCTGCCACTAAATCCTGAGCGTTTCCATTGAGAATATGTGCATTCTCGGGCTCTATATCGATATGTTTGAAGAAATTATTCCACATATAATAGTGGTAGCTTTCTGGATGATCGCGGGGAAGATTTACATATTCGTCCATGTTGAATGTTTTCACATATTTGAAAGATATTTTACCACCATTGTGATACTCTATCAGCTTTTTGTACATCCCCAAAGGAGTACTGCCTGTCAAATATAATCATAATGAGAAATTTGCCCAGAAAAATGCGAATCGGATTTTTGACAGGTATTGTTTCGATGCGATATTGTCTAATCACAAACTTATAAGTTTTACCCACCTGTTGGAAGACCCAGTACGAAATATTTATTTGGTCCTGGATTAAAATCGTTGATTCTTTTAAGTACATATTTCGCAGCCCATTCGGAAACATTGTTCGCAGTGTCTAATATAATCAGTCTCATGTTTTATAATTAATAAACGTTGTGCTCTCAATAAAAATTGGTTTGCAACTAAAGTGAAACCCGTGAAACCTGTTATTTTTCAATCTAAAGTTGAATGACCCCACAGCAATGAAAAATAAAGTACTTGATTTCTGATTCTTATCGGAGCCACCGTATCAAACAGATAGTTCCAATTGGTTTCATTGGATATTTTTTTGTACTTGATAATTATTTAATTGTAACAGCTGAAACTGTAATTAATTTATTCATTTCTATAAACAAAGGTTTCTGCCAAGGTTATAACTGTGTTGCTTCTTGCCCAAATTTTGAGGTTATTGACATCATTATCAGCTGCAAAAACTGAAGCATTTTTAAGTCGATACTTTGCTCAAATTTTTGTGGTCGAATAATAAATATATTATAACGGGTTATTGCCCATTTCTGGAAGTGCCAATCTACTTGTATTCGCATAATTCGATATATCTGTGCTGCACACTGTAATGTGAGGGTGCGTACCAGGCGTCACCTCACGCCACGGTATCTTAATGCAAATAAAAAAATCTAATTAGGTACTATTTTTATCTTGCGCCAATCTATATACATAGGTAAGGGATCGATTCAAAAGTTCGATAATGAGTTGTCAGTGAATAAGCACGAATTACGCCCCCCACAAAACGTTTACTATTTTTACAATAATGTCTGTCTGTGAGTGTTGTGTAGGTCTATGGTGTTTGTCGTTTATGTTGTATTTTTCTGGGATTTTAGTGGATGACTTCTTAATATTTAGTGTGTGTATATATGTGTGAGTGCGTGTGTGTGTGTGTGTGGACAACATAAATGTTGTATTCCAGGTTGTAAGGCGAGCTCAAAAGACAAAATTAAAACTTTCTTATTAGTATCATCTAGGAATACTAAAGGTATTTATACGATTTCATGTGATTAGTAAATAAGAAGTACATTTTTACGTCACTACATAATGCTTTAAAATTAGCTGACATTCTCACACAATTTACAAAAAAACTTTAGGCACAAAATAAATGTTGTTTACACCACAACTCAATATAAGATTCCAACTTTTGAATTAGCGCTAAGGAAAACTATGACAGATGGCGCTGTTATCAGGGCGCCGGGACAGCTGATTGCAAGGTTACTGGAAACAGCTGAGTGTCTGAGCCCTATACCAAAAACCCCCTTATTTCCGAAGTATTTTAATTATATCATTTTACTTCTTTATTAATATTCATTATTAAGCATATACTTTCACTATTTTTACTAATTTAACTTAATGGGGCCTTATACAATTCAAATATTTTGGTCGCCATCTAGCGTGTAAAAAAGTAGTTAATAATTAGTTATGGAGTGAGCAAGATTTAGCTCTAAGTTTGACGTTTATCACGTGATCCATATTTGGTCCCACGTGATCAAAACAACCATTGTTTGAAAAGAAACATGAACATATCTGAGACTGAACACGGAAGTTGAAATAATATGATTAATATAAATTGAAAGTAGTACCCAAACAGTCAACAATTATTATGTAAGAAAGTTATTTGGTCTAAGACTACACATAATAACTTATCCAAACTTTGCTGATTAAAAAACAAATTATTTGATCAACGGGGAGGTGCTGAAGAGGGAAAGCATTTGATCGACTCGGCCCTGGTATATCACCTCGCTCTTTCTAAAAATTTCTTGTCCCTTTCTAAATTGTGTGGTGGGAGCACAGACCATATACACTATCAGACTTGCCAACTCTATAGTAAATATAAAAACGCAGTTCGCAGCACCTCTGGCCTTGCAGGGATGAACTAAACTAAAAAGGCGGGAAAATTGAATGATATTCAAATATTCAAATTTAAAATTCTGTCATTCTGTAACACAATATTTAATTTTTATATATCGATAATACTTTTGACAAGTGAAATTTTAAAATAGTTTTGTCAGGTATTTTTTAGTATATAAAAATTATCGATATATAAAAATTAAACTATTGTGTTACAGAATATATTAATACGTAAATATAGAAAATCTGAAAGTAATTAATAAAAAAAACATTTTTCTACTTCTATGCTTTAATATACTTATTAAATATATGTCATACGTACTTGAATGACACTCATTATGATACAAATTTTCATTTCGATACAGATTATCATTATGATACAGATTTAGTTATTATTTCGATACAGATAATCATTGTGATAGATTTTGTTATCATTTCGTCATAGATTATCATTATGATACAATGAATTTTATAAAAAAATTATTGGTTTAGAAAAACTAATGTATGCAACTCCACGTATGGCTCGTATCGCAAACTTCATGCAGCAAAACGTTTTCGTCTCTTCGGTGTAACCGATGCAATATTTCCCGTATTATCGGAAGGGAGTTCAATAAATGATACGCCTGTCTTCGGTGTTTCTGGATCAGCAACTAAAAAGACAAAAAAATATTAGTTGACAATTTAAAATAACTTTCAAAACTCATAATTAACCGTAAGTTAAGTGCAATATAAAACTAAAAATTATTTAAAATAAAAGCATACCAGAAACAGAAGCAGTAGCATCACCAGCAGAACATTTACGTGTTTTCGGTGTCCCTTCGATAGCAGGCATATTATTAGCAAGAACTTCAAATACTGGTTCCTCTTCCTCCATCATTTTTGAAGCAGCAACTAAAAAATAATAATAAATTATTAGTTATTTCTGAAACAGTTTTAATAAAGAAATAAAGCCTTCATGGAAATACGAAAACAGCAAAGTTTAATAATCTTACGTAAAGAAATATTTCGTATTTCGGCGGTTATGCATTACTTAACCTATAATTTCAAAGCAATTTTAGTATAAAAGAAAATCTTACCAGAATTAAAAACGTCCACAGGTATTTCATGACGATTCAAATTCTTTTTTTCCGAAATTGCTTATCAGTAAAATAAAGTCGGCAGACCCGGAATCCTCGATCTAATATTTGCTGGTACGACAATTCGAGTAGATCAAGACAACCCATCCGGATGATCCATTCCCGCCGTAGGCTTTCCAATCTTGGAAAACGAAACATATGCCCTTGTTCTTCGACAGGGAGACTGTTTGTAATACATTTATGATGGCCACATGTTGGTTCCTGAAAAAAATAACATTTTATTTTAATATAACAATAAAACACATAAAAATCAAGGCTAAGAATGTAATCAAATTTGAATTGTTTATACTTACAGATCTCGTCATTTTTCACAATATGTATAATTACCACTAAACCCACTTAACAGAACACAATTCGCTGCTAGTAACTGCACAACTAAATTGCACAAAATGGTTTGAAAAGCATTGACTTAAATCAGAAGATTCTGACAACTTTCAAATCAAATTCAAACGTGACAAACGAACCGCCCCAGTTGCCTGGTTACGATACTAGCACAGATACTAGCGCTTTTCTGCGGACTGGTTTCGCAGGGATGAACTATTGCTTTGCAATTAGAAAACCATTAAGGTGTCAGCCGCCTGGGTGGGAGGTCCGCTGCCGATCCGCCGCCGATTACGTCAAAATCATAAGTCCCCATTCGATTGAGCTGTAATCCCCTATTGTTCCTGCTAGAAATTAGTTGTTCCATCTCGTTTATAATTTAATACAAAAATAAAATGCAAAATAGAGCTGTTAATATTTATTATATTAGATCTTTACAGGATATATTATTAATAAATTAATCTATAAGTTTGATGTTTATAAGGCATTAAAAATATATACAATTTAGCAGTACAACATTTTTATAATTTAAGTACTGATAAATCATTTAAAAGATGTAAAAATTCATTAGTACGGCTTGTAAAAATATAAATGCATTACTGTACTTTTTGACAAATCCTTTCAATAGTAAAAATTCCATATAAAACCATTCTACAATAAGTAATTTACTACTTATGGTCCGAATACTAATTACAAAAATATGTTGCGTTAATAAATCATCATAATCGATATTAATCTAACTTGGTGTGGCCTGGTCGATGATGTCCATATAGTACTGGCTGAAGACGGCTCGATTGTGAGAAACAATTCGTAGGAATTGTCCAGCAATGGCTGCCAGTTCCTTTTGCAGGGAAGTCAACCCTGTGGGGACTTGCTGGGGCGCAGCCGTCGGCGATGTGATAATCTGGAGGAAGAATTCTCGCAAACGAGTCCCTAAAATTTTTAATGGAGCAATATATGACTCATAATAAGATATATACTGTAATAAAATTCGCCATTTATTTTGTAAATAAAAATCGACCTCTTTTCTGTGACGTCACGCTTACATACTTAAAGCCGCAAGTGTCGCTAGTGTCGTTGTTTTACAGCGATGGAATGTCACATCCTAAAGTGACAATTGACGGTGATACTGACGCCGTAGACATAACCTTGTTTCTATTTGTTTCTTAGGCATTTTGTAAGTAAAAAAATATTCATGATTATGGATTGTCTTTAAAATAAAATAAATAAGTAAAAATACGTGCTAATTTGACAGCAATCTAACCTAACAAACAAGTTCCCCTTACCCCGCAAGAGATACGTCGCAAAATTGTCATACTTCGAGCAGCACGTCGGAACTAAGTTGCAACGGAAGCGGCAAGGGTAACGTCACAGTGGCGGGGATAGATATGTCCGGTATTTTCTCATTTAAAAACAAAAATTGTGCAAAATAAACAAATATGGAAAATTTAAATATACTTGCTTCTAATAAAAAAAAAACCAAAAAAAGCGAAACTACCCCAATGAAACAACCTAGCGCAATATTCGGAAAAATTGTTCGCGTTGTAGAAAATTTTATACCGAATGACAACAAAATGGAATACTTACGTATAAGCATTTTGATTCTGTGATCAGGCTTGCCAACATCCATAATTTGCCCACTGATAATTTTCTCACCGTCTTCACTTAAAGCTGTTAAGCTATGTTGTTTTAAACTGTCCCTCACATCTTGTAAAACTTGTGATGCTATATTTGGAAGAATATTTTCTAAATTCCTATAAAAAAAATCATACATATAAAATAAAATATTTATCTTCTTGTAGAGATGTTCTTTCAACTTCTGGACGTGTCATACAAGTTGTTAAAGTTCAATTTTTTTAATTGTTTTTCCGGTCAATTTCAGCCGAATTCATAACCAAATAAAAGTTTTGATGTTTTGGAAGAAATGTAAAAAATTTGCAACGTTAGAAATATAAAAATAAAATTTTGTACACAGTTTTAAGATTTGAAATTTATTTTTTTATTTATATTTTAAACTCCGTAGAACACGAATTTCGTGTTAATTTGGAGATAATTTAAACCGTTCCGTAGTTGTGAACAAAATAAAATGCATGTTTCTGGGGCAAATTTTCCCAACTTTTCCAAAATTTCGACTCTATTTTCCTGAATCCCTAAAGCCATTTTGACACTTTTAAAATATTAATGTATCAAATCGACCCTCCAGAGTACGTTTTTGTAAGAATTAACACTCTATCTTTAACCGAAATCGAGTTGTTGACCGATTTTTAACCTCACATTTTTAGCCCGGGATTGAAGAGTTTTCAACAGGAATTTTAACCACTTTTATACCGGAAATATACAAAACAACTCTCTAAAGTTTATTTTTACAATAATAAACATTTTATCTTTAATCGAAATCGAGATATTCACCAATTTTTAACCTCACATTTTTAGCAAAAATGTACAATTTTTGAATCCGGGTTTGAGGAGTTTTTTACCTGAAATTTAACCACTTTTATTCTGGAAATATACAAATCAACCCTCTCAAGTTCATTTTTACAAGAATAAATTTTCTATCTTTAATCGAAATCGAGATATTCACCAATTTTTAACCTCACATTTTTAGCCAAAATTGTACAATTTTTGAACCCGGGTTTGAGAAGTTTTTAACCGGAAATTTAACCACTTTTATAATGGAAATATACAAATCAACCCTCTAAAGTTCGTTTTTGCAAAAATTAACACCAAAATCGAGATATTTACCAATTATTAACCATACATTTTTAGCCAAAAATATAAGTTTTGAACCCGGGTTTCAGGAGTTTATAACAGGAAATTTAACCACTTTTATACCGGAAACAAAAATTAACCCTCTAAAGTTCATTTTTGCAAGAATTAACACTCTTATCTTTAACCAAAATCGAGATATTCACCAATCTTTAACCATACATTTTTAACCAAAAATGTACAATTTTTTAATCCGGGTTTGAGGAGTTTTTAACCAGAAATTAAACCACTTTTATACCGAAAATATATTAATCAACCCTGTAAAGTTCATTTTTGCAAGAATTAACATTCTATTTTTAACCGAAATCGTGATATTGAACCATTTTTAATCTAACATTTTTTGCCAAAACTAAACATGAAAACATACATTTTTGGAAGTTCATAACTCCTGAACTGTTTGAAATATATTCAAATTAACACTGAAATCGTGTTGTACGGGGTTAAAATATAAATTAACTCGCGGGGTATCAGATAGTTTGTATATAATTTAATAATATTTCATACTTCTCTACGTCTACAGTTTCAAATAATACTGTCAGATGATCCTTCAAAGCTTCTTTAAAAACCTGATTTCCTTGTAAACTGCTGCCAACTGTACTAGCTGTTACCAACATAATAGTCCCTATTATCACTAATTTATCTGTACGTTCTTGCAAATCACGTAGCCTGGCTTCATCAATAAACAAAGTCTAAAATTAATCAGAATCACAACAAACAGAAATATAAAATTAAATGATTGTTTACTTCTGGATACGGATTGTTATTATCCCATTCAAAAAGCTCTACATAAGCTTCAGAAACAGCTTTAGCTGTCATAGTACGCACTTGCGTAACACGATCAGTACCTGAAGATGCATTAATTTGACTAGGGTCAAAGTGGCGAAGTAGCCACTTTCTAGTATGCTCCAAACCATCTATTACAAAATAAATGTACATGCACAAATTTGACTTTAAAACAATTGCAAATTTACCTGGTTGAACTGTTAAAAAATCTGCAAATTTCTTCCGTTCATAATCCACACTATGTGCAATAATATCAGGCTTAGCTATTTCTATAGCGAAGTTCGCCATATCCAAGGTCATTAAATCTAAAGTCTAACAACATTCAAATAAGATTCCAATAAGAAACGTCACATTTTTTAAGACCTTACTTCCAATATGCCTTTGAATGTATCTACAACATCTGTAGTTTGCGTTAATTCTTGAATTTTTTCGTCTCGTACTGGAGCGCACAATTTGGACATCACTGATACAACATATTGTGCGTAATACTACAAAAAATATTTGTAATATATTAAAAATTAAATGTATGAAACTTACAGGAAAATTGAGAATTCCAGTTTTTGCTTGCTGAGCAATTAAATCGGAATCCAATATTTCTGAAATTTGTTGACGAATTTTTGTGTGTTGTGGAAGTAATAACGAAAATAATCCCTAAAAAGTTGAATTATTATTGCAATTCTCATAATATATATATACTGTTTCAAAAAAGCCGCAAATGTCGCTAGTGTCGTTGTTTTACAGCGATGGAATGTGACATGTCAATGTAATAGATGATGGTGATACTGACGCCGTGGACATAATCTTGTTTTTTAGGCATTTATTCTATCTTTCTCGTAAGTAAAAAAATATACATGATTCTAGATTGTCTTTAAAATAAAATAAATAAAAATACGTGCTAACTTGACAGCAATCTAACCTAACAAATAAGTTCCCCTCACCCCGCAAGACATACATCGCAAAATATCTTTATACTTCGAGCAGCACGTCGGAACTAAGTTGCAACGGAAGCGGCCGGGGTAACGTCACAGTGGCGGAAATAGATATGTCCGGTAGTTTCAGTAATTTTTTTCTCATTTAAAAACAAAAATTGTGCAAAATAAAAAAATACTTCTAATAAAAAAATCAAAAAGCTAAACTACCCCATTGGGGTATTTAATGAAATTCTTATTTTGTCTACAATATATGACTGATAATAAGATATATACTGTAATAAAATTCGCCATTTATTATGTAAATATTACAAAAAAAGTTATTTAAAATATTAAATGATTCAAATCGACCTCTTCTTTGTGACGTCACGCTTATATACTTAAAGCCGCAAATGTCGCTAGTGTCGTTGTTTTACAGCGACAGGATGTGACATGCCAAAGCAGTGTTGCCAGATGTACAATAATTATGTTTTTTGCACATTTTTGACATTCGTACGATGTACGATATTTCATAAATTTATATAATATGTGAATTATTTAAATTAATATTATATTTCTTACATTGCCATTACCGCCATTATTTAACCTTTTACACATTTGGCACTAAAATTTATATTTATAATTGAATATTTATATATGAATATTTTTCTAGTTTGTGCTTAACAAGTATAAAAATTATGATAGAATCAAAAGAACCCAAATATGTAGTTATGAAGAACAATCTGCTGGTTCAAATTCTGTTTTAGTGTAAATAAAACTAATTTAATATCATATAATCTATTATAAATGGGGATGATTTGAAACTAATACATAATTGAAAACACAAAATGTACGATGTATTGTCTTTAAGATAAAATAAATAAGTAAAAATACGTGCTAACTTGACAGAAATCTAACCTAACAAACAAGTTTCCCTTACCCCGCAAGACATACGTCGCAAAGTATCTTTGTCGAGCAGCACGTCGGAACTAGGTTGCAACGGAAGCGGCAAGGGTAACGTCAAAGTGGCGAGAATAGATAAATACGGTATTTTCAGTAATTTTTTTCTCATTTAAAAATAAAAATTGTGCAAAATAAAAAATATGGAAAATTTAAATATACTCGCATTTAATAAAAATATCAAAAAGCCGAAACTACCGCATTCTAACGTGATTTTCATAATAGATTAATAAAGAAAAATGAAATATTCTACCTTTTTGACGTCCTCTAGAAGAACCAAAGCTTGCGTATAATTCGGCGGAGTTTCCTCCAACTCCTCTTTTAAAATATCCCAAAAAGCTTGCTTCATCGTATCCTTAACTTTCTTCTGAATACTATCCGCCGGTGGTTCAGCAGGCTTCAATTTAAAATCCTGATCAACCACAATCTGATGAACAAGAGCCATATCCCTCATGCCATTAGCAGCCTGCATAATTTCTTCCAACGACACAAACTTAGGAGGAGAAGCGCCAGTTACTCCAGGAACCATAAATTGAGGCGATATACAGTGCCTAAATTATTTGTCAGTAAAGAGAACAAAGGAAATACGAAACAAAATACCTTTTTGCGGTTGCACCTTCTTCACTGGTTGTAGAACACTCGCTGTCTGTGCGTAATCGCGATGTGTTTGGGATTTTGTGATCATCTTGATTTGGTTTGTCGGGATTCATGACCACTTACACAATGAAAATTTGTTGTACGACGTAATGTTAGAAAATGTCCGCGCAACTAACAATGAAGAAAGTGAATAATATACTAGGAAGAATTTATTGAAATAGGTCAGTTGTTCTATTAAAAGAAATTAAGTAACCTTAAGCAATCAGGAAGTAAATTATTTCTTGCATTTGTTCCGGTATAAAAAGTGTATGAATTTAACTATAAAGTTATGTATATTGTTTAAATGTGTAGCAACTTACCGAAAAATTTACAAATGACTCCAAATATAGATGATTAAAACTGCAAATTTATAAAATGTCAAATTGTTGTGTTGAAGAATCAGCTGTTTGTGTTTCTCACAGAAAACCAACCTTGAATAAAGAAAATATCCCATATTTCGACGACACCAGTGCCGTATCTTACAATTTTCCTCGCGAACACCACAAATCCACCCACAAAAAAACACATATTCCACGCTATTTTTAACCCTGAATCATAGTTACTCACACATACAAATCATTTCCATAATTATATACATCTTATAAAATCATACAATACAAAAAAAAACATACGAAACAACCAACAAAACTTAGTTACCTTGAATCTTCTCAAAATGGCAACCCGTGACATTGACATAAACGACGCAAACATAAACAAAAACATGAAACACAAACCTCATTCATCGATTATTGGTAAAATACAAAATGGAAATATATGAGAACAACGCTCTAAAACAACTAAAAAGAAACCTGGAAAGTTCTGTGGAAAAAATACTCAGCAAACATGAAAGTTTACAAGACAACAGACAATTATCAAATTCCCAAATTGACAGTATTGTTGGGGACATCGTCAAATCGAAAGAAATCAACCAAGTTACAAAAAAATTCCTCGAGTACCATGAGCAAACAGAAAATATGAAAGATTCTTTCATGGAACAACTGGACAGACCAGAATTATTCGACGAGAGCAAGTTGGATCTCATAATACATCAATTAACTCAAGCCAAATCAGCGGACAACAAACAATCAGCTTTAGAATCGTTAATAAAATACCCAATTATTGATATAATCAGCAAATATAAATGGCCAAAACTCAGCAAACTTCTACGAGATAATTTAATAACAAGAAACAGAGATGTTTTCGAACGATCGTTTAAAATTCACGTAAAATTATCGGCGCATCCTGAAGGGATATTTGAAGCAACAGCAAATGTGTTGAAGACTTTACAAATAATATTTAGCTCTAAACGGATCAGCGGTCATGTTGGAATGATTGATATGAGGACTACTCAACAGGAACAAATTTTGAGGTTGTGCAATATGATGTTGAACAATTTTAGGACATTGTTTAAAACTTATAATACCAACAGAGAGAAACATCCCGAGGTATTAGTTCAGCATTTATTAGAATTATTAATAATCCATAAAGACTACGACAGGACTGATTATATTCACTGTTTTTTTTATTTATACATATTAGACCCAAAGGCAAAATGGTTTCGGCAATTGATGCATAATGTAATATCGCGAAAAGTTATTTGTAATTTTTGTTATAAAAATCAATCATTTATAAAATATATTACAAAAGAAATAGTTTCATATACTAACAATGAATTTGATTTTCTAGTGAAAAAAACTTGGAAAAGCGATATACATTTAGACATTTTAAAATACGCATGTTTTAATCATTGTTGCACCATTTTATCCATATTATTATCATACAAATGGGGGTTAAAATTATTTCCAGTAGAAATAAATAAAACCGAAACTAGCCTCCACTCATTAATAATGATTTTGTTGAATGGAATCCAAAATTTGCTCCCCAACCCTAAACTAAACTTCAAACGCGAAATTTTAATCCGTACTGTCAAATCAATCATAATCAACAACCGCCATTTTCTTTACAACAAAGATGTCGTCCATTGTCTCGTTAAGCCATTTTTGTTCAAACTACAAGACAAACAACGCCTTGCAGACATCGCGAGGAAAAACTGTTTCATTATTGAAATAATCAACGAAATCTGCAAAACGCAAGACGCGTTTTTTATCATTTTTGGGTTTACTGAAGCCAACACGAAAAATCACAGGAGAGTTCATCCACAGTACATACGGAGTATTTCGTTACAAGAACCGTATGTGATGTCAACGTTTATTGAAAAGCAATCTAAACAGCATCATTGTTCGGCGACGGAACGGGAGAATGTATCAATTGCGAGGACTATTGTGGATTTTACGACTTATATCGTTAAATATCAAATTGTTAACTGTGAAAAAACGAATGTAGTCGATGATATAGCGTATATTTTACTGGAATGTTGTTGTAATATTCATGGATTACACACGCATACAATGATTTTAACACAATCGCAAAAATTACTACATGTTTGTTTGAATTTATATAAAGTTTTAATTGGACATAATTTAATATCAAATAATGTAGATTCCCTCTTAACTTTTTTGGTTATGACATGTGATACTTTACACGGAACAGACATATTTTTAAAAGAAGATACTGAATTATTATACGTTTTATGTAAACATTTTTTCTTCATTTATGACACACCAATGAACAATATTAAATTATTTACTTTATTTTTTGTGAATGCGGCGAACACTATACCCGGCGCGGTAGCCATTACGGAATGCAAAAAACAATTGATTACTCCATATTTAAACAAAATTTGGAAAATGGATGAAGATCAACTGCAATTTTTGTCTGGAACGGATAAACTCGTTCATGACGAAGTTTTTAAATATTTAAAATTTATTTTCACTCTTCATTTTAATTTTAATTGCGTGTTAAGTTTATTAACAATGGAAACTGATGATGATAGTACGCTAATCGATACAGATTCAAAACCTAATGATTTGAAAGATTTAATTGATGAAACTATGAACACATCTGGTCCGGGAACTTTAACCGTATTTATTGGACTGCAAACTATAAGATTATTCCTGAACAATTTAGATATTTTGATTCTTCTGGAAAACACAGCGGACTTAAAAGTATATTTTAAATAATTTGAATGTTCTCAGTACTGATTTTATAATTCCAGGAGCAAGTGAGCTTATTGCAAGTTAGTGGTGAATCAACAATAGTGGAAGACGCAACACCAAAATCAAATAAAACATCTGAAACTGCAATACCTGTTGTTATCGACGAATGCAGTGTTATGCGCAAAAATATAATTGATTTTGTGCAAAATATTGGGAATGTTAAAAGTTCAACAAAATATAAAAATCAGCAGCATGTGCAAAGGTATTAAAACATTATAATGCACTTTAAATATGGACAAATTATAACTTTAGTTTAAATATTCTCTTGTAAAAAAAAATCTGTTGTGGCCAGCACATTACCTTCCGTCAATCCTGTATATTATGTACAAATTCCATAGGGCGCGAGCAGTCACGTGACTTTGTTGACCTTGGCAATCAGATATGGGGGCCCGTATCAAAATTAACTGAATTCCACACTCCTGATAACAAATAAACCACATGAAATAAGAATATCATGATATTTTGAATGAAAAATTATGACATTTGTCAGTTATGGACATAATTAATAGCTGTCATTTTGACACGGGCCCCCATGTCTGCTTGCCAAAGTCAGCAAAGTCACGTTACTGCACGCGCCCTATACATAAATTTTCTTGCAAATGATCCTATATTTTCAGTAAAATTATTTCATAAACAAACTATGCAAATTGCACTTGACACTGACATATTCTTTAGCTTTTTCCATTCGCTAGGGGTCGCAATTTTTTATTTTGTTCTTCCATTAATTTTTGTTTTACGTGTCGTCCTCATTCAGTTCCTTTTCTCTCAAGTCTTCGCAATACAGTCCTTCCATCTTATTTTTGGTCTTCTTACACTAGAGTTATTTCCCTTATTCTTTCATTTTTTACCGTCTTCCCCAACGCGTATCTCAACATCCTCATCTCAAACTTGAGGAATACGAAAAAATAAAACAATTGTTTTAGTTAATTGTTTTATTTCAAGCCACAGTCATGGCTCACTATTCTCTTTTCGACTAGGTGTATAAAAAAGTGCCCGCCATTTTACTTTTTAATAATGTAACATATGGATTATTTTACATGATTGTAAAACAAATTTGTTTTACTTTTCAAATTTATAAAAAAATATAGTATGTTCCATTTGAAATTTCAAAGTTGATATTAGTTACTAATAAACCGGAAGTGGTATCATGAATGTACATCCGTCATCAAGTAGTTTACATGTTGCTGTATAAATCATGTTATATGAAAGAAATTACTAAATTAATAAATAAGCGAGATATTTGCTGGGTCCACTAAAATATACCACTGTATACATAAAAATCACAAAATCAATTAATAAAGTATATTTATTTTTTCTGTCAGTACTACGATTTCGGCGCGTACCAGACGCCTCCACGAACTTCAAAAATTTATGAACGATACTAGAAATTCTTTACACGACACTAATTGGTTATTGCACGCCCGAAAAATATTCAGACAATTTTGCGGAACGCATACAAAGGTACAAAACTGTTTTGAATATTATTGAATCAATCTAAAAAGTGTTTTATCAAATTATAGGAATATACTTTTGCTGATATTGTTCACCAAGTGCGCTTAACTTATCCCAACACTAAAAATTATTTCATTTGGCCTGAAAATGAACAAAATTTGCAAGAATTGTTCCCTGAAGATTCAATCGGGATAAATATTATTGTCAGGTAGAAAATAAATCATGTTTTTACAAAATATTGTAGCGAATTTGATTTTAGATTTGGAAAGATTAATAAATTGTTACAACTGTCAACAAATTTTGAGGATAATTTGAATTTGTTATTGAGACAAGTCTATTCGTATTTAAATATAAAACGAGAAAAATTTGAAGGATTTGATTGGTTCGTCGGAGTTATATTTTTGATTTCAGGCGGCATTAATGAAAAGTATGAAATATTTAAATGATTTTAAAATATTACAAGAAATAATAATGTATTTTTTTTAGATGTCGAGTCGTGATTCAGTGTGTTTCTCAAATGCCGTGTGGTCCGTATATTTGGCCGAATTTGGCCCAACAATTAGGCCATTTTAAAAATTTCAATTATGGTATACATTTTGACCATACTCTCAACAAACTTATTGGCGATTTGGAAATATTTAAACCCGCTTTAGAGGTAAAAAAAAATGTTGAATTTTAATAAAATTCTTACAAGGGTGGTTTGAAAAGTTTCCGGAATGACTAAGACGGCCTTGGTTTTTCGAAAACAATCTTACATTGTTGTTTTGTTTAATTCTTCATATCAACTGTCAAGAAATGTCTGTACAATCTGTGAAAAGTGTCTACCTAGCGTTAAATCGATAATGGATAAAAACGAAGTTCGTGCGGAAGGAAAGACGGCAACGGAGATCAAAACCTGGTTGGATGCTGTCCTTGAGAATGCTTCACCTTCGTTTTCCACGATGATTTTCTGGGTTTAGGAATTTAAGCGTGGCGGAACACACACCTGTAACGAGCCACGTTCAGGTCGCACACAATCGGCTACCACACCATGATATGGTTCTGGAAGATCGCCGAATGAAAGTGCGTGAGATTGAGGAAGCCATAGGGATCTCTTATGAACGTGTAGTTTATATTTCACATAATGAGCTGGGCATGAGAAAAATATGCGCCAGGTGGGTGCCGCATTTGCTTAGTACGAAGCAAAAGCGCATTCGGGCACGAACTTCATCCCAAAATTTGGAGTTTAAGAAAAATCCGGTCGATTTTAAAAGACGTTTCATAATCATGGATGAATCTTGGATACACCACTACACTCCAGAGACGAAAATTCAGTCGAAAACGTGGATTGGGCATGGTGAGTCGGCGTCAGTCTTTTGTTAAAGGAAAAACTGTAACGGGAATGGCAAAGAAAAAGATCTTTTTTGACCGAACTGAGGTTTGAAATCGTCCCCCAACCATTTTTTCCCGAAACTCAAAACGTTCCTCGCTGGAAAGAGATTTCGATCCAACGAAGAAGCCATCAAAGCAGTAAATGTTCATTTTGAGGACCCCAAAGAAAATAATTTTCGGGAGGGAATCGAAAAGTTAGAAAAATGTTGGACCAAGTGTGTTGACCTCAGAGGGGACTATGTAGAAAAATAAAATGTATTCCGTGTTAAATATATATATTTCATGTCATTTCGGAAACTTTTCAAACCATCTTCGTAAAATCATCAAAATGGACGATGAGTGCATAAACGTGTAAATGTTTTGATATTTCAGGAGGCAGGCATACCTTGGAATTTCATCGTAAAAAGTTGGATAAACCAATGTTTTTTCAACATCTTACCATGGAACGAACTCTGTAACTTTTTAATTCTGGTTATGTTGTACCCAGTGGATTATATCTTGTTTTTTATTGTCACTTGTACTCAACATTTGGAACCAAAATATTTGGAAGCCATTACTTCGAATGATATCTCCTATTACCAAGAAGTAAACGTATATTTTTCGGATGAATTTTCACTATTTAATTTTGTTTTTGTAGATGACTCAACTGAATGGATTTCAAATGATCGATTATCTGAATTCGTTAGATCAGCTTGGGAAGCAATATAAAAATATCCTGTCAAAATGATTTTGTATTCATCCAATACTCGAGAATTGAATAAAAATTTTAGGATTTTTTATCAATTTATATTATATTTTCCTTGTATATTTTTATATTATTGCTACTTTAATATAATACTTATTAAATAATATGGCAGTTGTTTTGTGTATTTTGTATACTATAATAAGCGTATTTAGTAGTATTAGTAAATAATATCGGTTAAAATATTACCAAGATAATAACGGTTAATGGTTAACCAAAATAAAGGACGTAATTTTTAAAATGGTTTTTGTTCAAGAATAAAAATTGGCAAAAACGAAACTTTAAGTATTCATAATTAAACTATAAAAAGGTATTGGATGTAAATTTATTCTTTTTTATGTAAAAACCAAAAAACAAATCACATATTTTAATAAATATACCGAAATGTACATCTTAAGTACAATACTTACACTTTTAAGTGTGCAATAATTACATAATTTAATTGAAACATTTAAATTCAAATTTTCAACATAGGTTCCCATTAAAAAAAAAGTTTGTTTCTTAAGAAAAACGAATTTTTGCCTGTAGCTCAAAAACAAAACATCGAAGATTCCTGTGGCAACTATTAAACTTTTCGGTGTAATGTACAGCCTTTAGTATGACTTTATTTTTGCAAAAAATATAGAAATACCTATTTCCGCGTTCTAATTTTGTGTTTGTTTGTTATATTTAGCCAAAAGACGACATTGCAACAAAAAAATTGGAATTTTAAGGTTAGTATGTATTTTAGAATTCAACCAACTAAAAATTAAATTTGATTGAAACAGCGGGAACAAGTATAACTATCAGGGATGAACTGGTTTTAGTGAATATTTTTGAATTTAAATGTTTCAACAATTCCTAACCTTATCAATATTTAAACGCAGAAAAACTCATTACTTTTAACATATTTTATTAAAAGAACATAAGAAATGAAAAATGCGAACTGTGAAATGTGAGGTAGTCTATGAACAAAATCACTTACACTACACTAATCTTCGTGAATGTTGAACAACTTTGCCACTTCGTTCAGATCATCATATTTTTTTTCATCCGCTAACACTTGCCTCGCTATTGGCATTCGATTGAAAACATTCCAGAGGACGATACCCACTACGATATCATCCCGAAGATAAAAGATTATTCCTTTGCCATAATCTTCTTTATTCGTCGCAGGAGCTCTTTCGTTGGCAATGTCTTCAACATCGCCTTGGTTGAGGCTGATTTGTTGGACTTTTAATTGGCCAGCTTGTTCTTCAGTAGCGGATCGGAGGTTGTTGTCAGTTGCTGTGACGACGGCCTTGGGACTGTCACTAAGCGGGAGATCACAAATTGAATTTAAAGTTGCGTTACGGTAATATACGAGGTCTGACCGGAAAGACGGCCATATTGCATGGAGGGGAGACTATGGCCCGTACTACGATCACGGTTTTAACTAAAACGCTGTTTTAAAAATGTCAAATTCAAATTTCAACATTTAATTTTGCACGTATGTTTGAAGATCGATTTTTTAAAAAATATTTGTTTGAATACAAACTATGTTCTGCTTTTAAAACATATTTTGATAAATTCGATATTATTTATTATTGTTATTAAATAATGATATCTGACACTTCTTAAAACAGCGTTTTAGTTAAAACCGTGATCGTAGTACGGGCCATTATGGCCATGACATGGCTCGCGTTTCGTTCGCCATTTGCGGGCTACTGTCACATTGTTGCGCAAATTATTATGTATTTTCGTGGCTATTTATTTTATTTTAATGCAAAACACATTTAAATATACTTCTAATATTTATTTAAAGTGTAAGTAATACTTTTATTTTATTTTTCTATTTCGGTGTTCTTATGTTTCTATAAACGCACTGTTTTGTACTGCAAACACGACGTTTAGAATATCTATAAGCGTACTATTTTTGGCGCCTTTCATATTATAGAGTTGGTAGTCATGCTTTCATAACTGACAGATAACAGGTAACCTCAAAATGGTAAGTTGTTGATAATATTTCAATATATTCCTTTTAATTATGGATTTTTATACTTTCTTTAGGTGATAGGACTAGAAAGAAATATAATATTAATTTCACAACCAGAATCAGACCTTGAATCATAAATACAATACACCTTGCAATACACTAATTAATCAATAGTTGACAAAATATAAAATTTCAATTGTTAGCGAGAAGCGTTACCAACATAAACATAACTAACAAAAAAAATACCTAGTCATAATTTGACGTCGCAATTTAAATAAATTTAATCGTAAAATTACCTCAATAGAAAAAATAGTATAAAAAACACGTATCATAAGGCCTGTTGACGCACTCGTCCTTTGTAAAACTCGCCTAGCGGCTCGTTTTCCAAACTTGGACTCGTACGTTAACAGATTGCCTTATGATACTTGTGTTTTAATGTACTATTATTTGTGTATTTTCTTGAGATACTGACTACGAAGACTGACAATATTGAAAACACATAAAAATTACCAATATTAAGCACAAACATTTAAATTTTTAAAAGGTAAGTTTAGAATATATACTTATTATGTAAATAATAAGTACAGTTTTTAAATTAGATATGATAATAACAACCTATATCATATGCTATACATAACCTCCAAATATGTGTCATAATAATAATTGTGCATCTCTTAAAGAAATGAATTTTTATTACCTTTATAGATTCATAGTGTGATTATTTAATATTCCTGTATAATATAAAATCACATTTCTTACAAATAAATAGGGAAATGAATTATCAGTATGTTTGACATTGGCCCGCTTATGGCGGCGATCTTGCCCCATGGCCATATCTGTATATAAAGATACCCTATTGTTCAGATGTAACGGTTCGCAGTTGAATAAACGCCCGCATTTGTGTGTGTCGCATTTCAAAATGACCGAACGTGTCAAGCAAATAATCTGTATTGTTTTGCCAAAAATAAATAAAAAGTGGTTTCAAAGATTTAAAGATGGCCGAACATACGTGGTTAGTGATCGTTCTGGAAGGTTTGTAACTCCAGAAAATGTGGAACGTGTTCGTGCCACAGTCAACGAAAACTGCCGTTTAACTGTGCCAGACTTAGAAGACCTTGGAATTGCGAAATTGTTTTTGAGATTTTAACTCAAGATTTGAGGATGAGTCGTGTTGTTGCCAAATTCGCTCAGGACAACTTTGAATTCATTAAAAACAGCCCAGAAATGTTTAAAAAGGTAATTACCGGCGATGAATCGACGGTTTGCGGCTATGATCCATAGACAAAAGCCCAATCTTCCCATTGGAAGACACGTAAAGAGCAATTAGATAAGAAATCGCGCCAGAGTGTTTCCGAAAGTGGCAGAACCGCTGAAAAAAGATTGTGATTTCCGATTTCAGTTGTAGCACGTCGAATACTGTCCGGCAGACCTCGTAATTCTTATTAATTTTCTTTTGTTCTTCATTGTTTACAATGGGGTCATTTCAAAAAAAAAAAATCGTTGTTTTTTTTATAAAATCATGAAATCCGTCTCATTTAATAAATATAATAATATAAAATAACATGAAATATGCGACTTTTCATTCATAAATTTGCTAATAAACTTTCGCGGCTGTAAAATTCGTGACGTCACAGCTTGTTACTCACACAAAGACATTCCTCTCACACACACACAACGGTCCACGTGATATCCGTTTGCTACTGTATACAAGCTAACCTAAAATTGTGACAGGTGACAGCAGATTTAAGAATAAAGGTATGTAAATAAAACATTTATTAAAATAAATACCAAAAGTTGTGTGAAATATGTTTTTCGTTAACAATATGTTGCTGTCACAAAATCAAACTGAAAATTGATATCCCAAACAATCATTTTTCCGAACACAACCGATAGAGGGCTGCTGCCGTATCCGACAAGCCGTGACGTCAGCGTCCAAATATTTGATATTTAAGACAACTTTTAAAAAATCATATCTCTGATTGTAAAGACTTGTAAGGTATAACACATACACCTACATATTTAGTTTGGCCTATTCTTTCAAGAAAAAAATAAATTAGAAAATGTGAAATGACCCCAACACTACTAATCTCATTTATTTATTCCTATTTTTTCTTACCCTGAGCCGGCTTTAGCGAAGACAGCAACTGTTGGAAGTTTCGAATCCACTAACCCTATCGCTTCATACCCAATATTGGGTCCAAGATCGGACCAAAACATGGATTGATGCACATAAGGCTTCATAGCTCCAGTCATATTCTCTCCTGCAAGACGGCCGGAAACGACCGCGTGATCGTGGTGCTCAACTCGCCTTCTGCCCAGTTTTATATCGTAAAAACACGAGCAATCGCCAGCCTAACACAAAACAAATGCAGAAAATGTTGCCTTGGATATATTTTCACTTACAATGTATAAATTCGACCGGGCCTCCATTTCCGCGTTGACCAAATATCCTCCGTATTCTGGATCAACTTCCAAATCTGAAGTCTTCGCTAGTTCTGTGTTCGGTTCAACACCAATGGCTGTAATTACGTGATCAACAACAAGTTTGCTGCCGTTGTCCAAATGAAGAACAACTTTCTTTCTTTCGTTAACAGTAGCGTCATCAACTGACGTGTTTTTAATTATTGTAACGCCTTCTTGGCGCACTTTTTGCGTTGTCCATTCGCTCAAATATTCGGGAAGGACTTTTCCCATATTGCCGTTTTCTTTGAAGATTTGAAAGACTTGGATGTCTCTATCAAACGCTGTACAAGAAAATTTTATTGGTAAGATGTAAAAATGAGAATAGAAAATACTCACATATTTTTCCTAGCGCGCAAGCTAATTCACTGCCTAGAAAACCGCCCCCTATAATAGCAATACATTTGATTTCAGGTAATTTATCGTATATATACTGAAAATCAAATATGTCGCGAAATACTGTCAATCTTTCTTTTAATTTTTCATTTGCGTTCTTTAGAATATCCAATTTTTTGGCGCGTGCACCTACAAAAAAACACGTAAATAATACAAAACATATAAATACATTTACAATCACTTTAGGCCCTAATTAATTTGTACTTTTAAGTCATTTAATTCTTCCTAAAATTTAGGTGAAATATCTATGAACAACATGATAGTTGGTTTAACCTCGACGGAGAACGTTTCAAGAGGTCATTCACCCCAACCTTGAAGTATAATAAGGTAATAGGAAAAGTGTTGTCTACAACAGGTTTCCACTTCAGTGCAATATTTTTTGATATTGTTTTCCGCTTATTACGAAATTGCATTTTTTGAACAAATTGTATTTCGCTTGCCATCTGATTTGTGCGCATGTGCGTCAAAAAAAATTGAATATTACCTGTAGCAATGAGACATTTATCGTATTTAATTTGCGTATCATCATCCAAATACGCTATTCTTTCAACAACATCTATTTTCTTAACTTCCCATCCTTGTATTACAGACACGCCACCGTTTGGCTGTTCCTTGAGTTCTTGTACAGGAACATAAAAATCATCAGGTTCATAAAATACGCTAAAAATATTGTCAAACTTAAATTTAGGTTAGAATTAACTCATTTTCTTACCTTCTTTCTGTGCCGTTCCATTGTTTAAACACTAGCTTATCAGCTACGTCTGGGTCGTCAGAATGCCAAATTTCTTTTGATAAGGGAGGACGCATGTAAGGGAAGAAACATTCGTTTGAAACGACTAATACCTAAAATGAATGTTTTCAGATATTTTAGTTAATATGTTATTAAAAGTAACTTACTTTAGCAGTAGGATCATTCGATTTGATAGCTCTAAACGCTGAAAAACTTGCTGTACCCCCTCCAATTAATAAATAAGGCACAGATTCTGGAATTTCTGACCCACAGGCAGGGATTCTGCATCTTTTTCGTTCTTTCCCTAAAATAAATAATTTAATCACGAATTTTTACCCACTTTTGGAAGCGCCAATATTAACAAATACTCAAATATCAGTCATACAGCATTTATTTTTACAAAAATAATGTTTCTGCTTATATATAAATAAATAAGATATATTATCACGGAATATTACTCATTTCTGTGTGTGCCAATCTGTTTTATACGCAGATATCAGAAATGATAAAATACAAAAGTCGGTTTAACCTCGACGGAAAAGTCTCAAGAGGTCATTAACCTCAATCTTGAAGTGTAAGAACATTTAATAAATAGTATTATTAAATGGTAAGAGGGCAATACGACATCACATATACCTTTTTCAAAAAATGATCTTACAGATGCGCAAATGTTCTTAATAATATATATACTTTGAAAATAAAAAATAAAACTACTAAATTATGATCAAAATCAACAAACGAATTCTAATCCACTATATTTTTAAATCAATTAATTCAGTACCTATCTATCTTAGTAAATAAGATATCGGAATAAATAACTTCTTATTCTTGTTACATTGTTTACAATAACATTCGTTTCATGGTGTATTCTAATTTTAAAATAAATATCTAAAATTAAATTTAATAATTGTGTTCCGTGATTGTTCAAAAGGTCTTGATCAAGTATATAATCCTGCAAAGGTGTTACAATATCTTGTAACAAATTTCTGCCTTTCAATATTTGGAGCCAAATGGCGAACTGCAAGTGGATCTCGTCACATATAAAATGTATTTAAAAATGTATTCTCGTTGCAAGATTAGGTCTGAAAAGGGTTTTCAACAATTTAGAATACTATGTGAAAGAAAAAGGAAGTTTAGTGTAACTTTATAAGAACTGATTTGTCGGCTGTGAGGTTAGTTTGTTTTCGTACATATTTATTGTTCGGTAAAGTCAATAATTTTGTAATTATAATATATAATTAATATATATTTTACCTTGAATTTTATTTTTATAACGATAAACCTATTTTTCATCATATTGACGCTTAAATTTTGACTTTAACACTGGATGATCTAGTGAGAAATGCTCAAACTAGACTACATATATCTCTATCTCTAGTTATCTCTTTCTGGCCAGCCGAAATCAAAACATTCAGAATGTATTGTCTACTAAAAATTGCGGCTAATTTAAAATATTTATGAAGTATTAACAAATTTATTATATGTTTTTATGTTGTTTAAACTACCCTCTCGGGGAAAAGATGGAGTCTAGGCTTTTATTAGTTAAATTAATTTTGATGTAATAAATACAATAATGTAAATAATGTTATTAAGTGTCTACATCGGCAATTTTTATTAATGTGGGTCCATCCTCAACATGGATAAAGTAAGTTTTTATTGTTACAATATTAAAACGTCGGTTTTGTAAGAATAAATGCAGGATGACTGAGAATTCGTGTAATTATTAACACCTAAAGCTTGTATTATATTTTATACTGTAAACTAATAGAAAAGGGGAAAATAAGCTGCAGAAGACGCAGTTCAATACAAATTTGCGGCACCCAACGCGCTCCCAAAACCATCTTACACAAAACAAATAAAATATATAATAAAAATACTTACTACTTAAAACTTTCGTGTCTACCTTTTTGGTGGTCTCAATGCCATACCACAGCTACAAAATTTACCATTACAACAAGTTCACAGAATAATACTTCAAACTTACGGCCAATAAAGACAACGCTGTAACCACCAGCCCCATAATTAAATGCCTCATGAATTTTTTATTACGGTCCACATATTCCGGATCCCATGGGCAAGCCGGTTTTGGAAGCATGTCCATTTGACTAGGCCCTGGACACTGCAAGATACGTAATTAGTTTTTTGTCGGTAAGAAAAATAATAAGTACCCTTCGAGGTCCGATATTATGGGGAGGAGGACTAGGAATACAAGGACGGCGTTTTCCGGGTTTACAAACATCGTAAGGATTTTTGCGAGATGTCACACATATATTTACTTTTTCTTTTACCTTAGGTTTGGAGTCCCCCGGTGATTTTTTCGAAGAATCATCACTGTATAATCGCCGAGCATTTGTGAACACTATAATAAAAATAAAACATACAAAAAAAATTATAACCTCAAAACTAGATCATGTAACAACACACGTTTTTCTCACATAAAATAAAATTATCTCAAATTAAAATTAAGATAAATTCTTACCAAGGCGTCTATTTCCATGTAGCACTGAATATGATGACCGGACTATTTGGGGAATTCGAAGAAAATTATGAAACATTTTAACCGGTCACTTTGTCAAATGCGGAATGATAAAGAGCTACGTTATTGTGCTAAGTATTTGTAATACTTTTACAATACCACATTTTTAAAGGAAATGTTTATAAATGTCAGGTAATTTAGCGAAGGATGTGTCAATTTTTCTGACGGAAAAGAAATTTTGAAACAAAATTTTGTTTGGCTACTTTGGTGTAATTAATTATTAATTTACGCTGACAATTATACTCATTCCAATATTTATTTATCTATAAATCTTTAATAAACAACAGATCAAATTATATATTGTTATATTAAATTCTGACGCAATACAATAATTATTTATACTATTCACACAATACAGGACAGGATTTACCCAAATTTCTCCAAATACTTTACTTGCATTTAACAGTGCAAATCAATAAAAGTTTTTATAAAAGATGGTGTAGAAACGATTTTAACATATGTTGTTTAAATCGGGGGATTAAATATTCAAATTTTCGACCTTGGGGTAGAAAGGCGCGAGCCGCCATCTTGGTTCAAAGGTACAAAAAATTATCGACGATTTTTAAATCATTTTTGCCAATGCTGCCCAACAAATTCATCACTCTGATCCAGTTAAAGATACAATAACGCGGTTTAAAAATTTGAATTCAGCATGAAATTCTCTTTCATATCATGTAACACACGATTTTTTCGATGAGCGGTTCGCGAGTTACGACAAACTTATATGAAATCCGTCTAACATATTAAACATCTGCAAATCGGCTTAGTTTTCATTTTTTTTTACTTATTTATACGGGTCGAAATTTTTTTTTTTTATAAATTGTTATTCTGGTTAACTATTTTTAACATAACTCTTAACCTATTAAATAAATATTACAAAATTAGCGAAATTGCAACAAAATGACCAAATAAGTTGTTATAGCACCCGTTATCTAAAATATTCAACATTTTAACAAAATATTTCTTTAAAAATTTATTATACTTAACAGTAGACAATAAAGATCTATTTATTGTGCACAGATCATAAGCCGTGAACTCAATTTTTCTATGAATTAATTGCAAAGAAAACACATGTAACTAAAATATTATCAACTTATATTTTCCTCTAAATATTAATTTATTCAAATACCTTATTTTTGTACCAATTATCGATGTCTGACGCCAGTAACTTCGCCACTAACGGATTAGTAGCCATAACCTAAAAAACTAAAATTCAACAAATTTTAAAATTATTTTGCGTGCATACTTCATCGCAAGCTGATTGACAAGGCTCAACAATTATTAAAAGTCTTATAATGTGAGCAACAATCCACAAAAATTGCAGAATTAATTCAGACGTTGTTTTGGAATCTTCACCTAAAATTTCTAAGAGGAGGAAATATGGAGTTGTTACTAAATGGAACAGACAGCTCACTATAATTAACTAATTAAAAAATATATATTAATAAATTTGTTTGTAAGAATTTTAAATATGATTTACCAAAGCCAAAAAACCATAATTATCGTTTATTATAGTGATGAGTTCAAATAATTTGCTATGCGCAAAAATTAAATCATTTATTGATTCTCGAACATTTATTTCGTCTAAAATATAATTAATAATTATTTATTTTATTTAAAATAATACCATATTAAACCTTTTATGTTGTGCGACACAATAAACATTTTATTTCGATTTCGATTCAAAAAATTTTCAATTTTAAAACAATCGTTCAGTTTTGTAAATCTTCGTTTAATGCTGATAATTATATGAGCATATTGTGATTCAGTAATGAATATAATAATATATAAAAAATAAAATATTAAATAATTTTCAACATGTTGATTGTACTCAACACAAATATTATAAATAATTAATCCGATTACTGAGAACAAAATGAAATTTAAGTAAATAATATTTGTTTTCCTGTACATTTTTCCATTATTATTTGACAATATTGTATCGATCTACAACAAAATGAATCGATATTTATATAAAAAAAAAACAATATGTGGTTTAATGCAAGAACAATCAATGTCTACGTTTTCGTAATTTTGAACTGTGTATAGACACGTGACTTGAGTGACCTTGAAGTGCTGGGATTTGGTTTTTCTTGCATTTTAGGCCACATTCCATACTTCTTTTAAAGTGTTAAGAATCTTCTTCAGACATTTAACTTTAAATGGACTCATAAAAATGCCAAAAGCAACAATGAATAATACGATAAAAATATTGAAATATGCCAGAATTAAAGTTTTTGTTGAAGACATTTTCAATGATTTTGTTCCCAAATTCATGTCACATATTGCTCCATAAATTGTAAGAGAAACTAAAAAATATGGATATCTCAAAATTGACGCTCTGTGTATTTATAAGTAGTGTAGTAATGACAAAACTTGACCATATCAAGATGGCGGCGGCTTTAAAGAACAAGATGGCTGCTAGGAGTAGCGGTTAATGGGAGTCTCACTTAAGACGCAGTGGCGGCTCGTCAGAAAGAGACAACTAGAGATAGAGATATGTTTAGTCTCGTTCGAGCATTTCTCACTAGATGCCATCCAGTGTTAAAGTCAAAATTTAAGTGCCAATACGATGAAAAATAGGTTTATCGTTATAAAAATATTCAACGTAAAATATTTATTAATTATACATTATAATTACAAAATACAATTTATTGACTTTAACGAACAATAAATATGTACGAAAACAAACTAACCTCACAACCAACAAATCAGTTCTTCTTATAAAGTTTCACTGTTTCTTTTCTTTCACATAGTATTCTAAATAGTCAAAAACCCTTTTCAGACTTATTCTTGCAGCAAGACGGCATTTTTAAATACATTTTATAAGTGACGAGATCCACTAGCAATTCGCCATTTGGCTCCAAATATTGAAATTACAAGATATTGTAACACCTTTGCAGAATTATATACTTGATCAAGACCCTCTGAACAATCACGGAATACAATTATTAAATTTAATTTTAGATACGTATTTTAAAATTAGAATACACCACAAAATGAAAGTTATAGTAAACAATGTAACAAGAATAAGAAGTTTTTTTATTCCGATATCTTATTTACTAAGGTACATAATATGTACTGAATTAATCGACTTAAAATATGTTGAATTATATATTCGTTTGTTGGTTTTAATCATAATTTAGTAGTTTTATTTTTTATATCCAAAAAATATTAAGAACACTTGCGCCTCTAGTGAGCAATGCTCAAACTAGACTAAACATATCTCTATCTCTAGTTGTTTCTGTCTGGCCAGCCGAAATCAAAACAAACCTATAAACGCCGTCATCTTGTTTTCTAAAGCCGCCGCCATTTTGAAATAGTGTAGCTCTCTCATGACATAACTAATATTATATATTATTATTTTGTAAATATGAAAACTTTACTCAGTATAATTCCAAATAAATAACTCATTAATAAATATAGTTTGGACAACCATATTTCGTAAGAATTGTTAATAATTTTAATTTTAAATGGAGCAATTCCCAAAAATCTTGAAATATAAAATATTGGACTAGCAGATTTGTATATATTTTCTGAAATTTGAATCGTTTCAAATGCGGAAAACATTTTTAAAATGAATAAACAAATAGTATTTTATTATTTTATATCATTTTTATGAATAAATATTTAATGTATTAATAGTATTTGCAGACAAAACAAAAATGATAAATATTGTTTGTAGAGAAAATGCATTAAATTCTGTACAAAATAGATATATTACAGTACTTCGATATACATTATAACAAATTTTAACGTCATTACCATATACATTACAGCCTATAAGTGTATAAAACATCTTCCCTGTATCAGACAATAAATAAAACCGCGTCTTATCATAAAAAGTTACATTTGTAACCGTTATTTATAAATTACCTTTTTTTCTTAAATTGACTTCATCTCTTCTTCAGACTTAAAATACGATTATAATTATATTTTTCCACATCAATGGAAGGCATAAAGTAGCATGAGAATTGTGCAAGTACCTACAACTACGCCCAAAATGATCGAATCTCGTTTTTTACGCATATTAATGCGTTGAATAATGCTGTTGACCGCTGGGAAACGGTTGGAAATATCATTGAATCGTGTTTGTAATTTTTTAAATGTTTGTCTTTGGTTCACTAAATGATCGCGAGTTTCCATCGCAATGCTGATTTGGTCGTTGACTAAGCGGTCTGAACTGAAAGAAATCACAAATATTTGTTGGAAATCACACCTAACCACAATATGGGAATCGCACTAAAATTAATGAGAAAAACAAAATCATTTGTTTAAGTTGGTTACAACTTAGTTCAGTTCAGTCAGCACTTTAGATTTAAAGTGTACCTAGACAGATTGGAGATTTCGCTAGTTACTATACTATTATTCGCGAAAGATGATTAGTCAAGGTCACTTGTTCGAAGAAAGAATACACAGCAATTTGTATAGCAGTAGGGTGGTCACAACAGAAATATTAATAGGAAAATCAGGAAGGCCGTGGAAAACAAAAGTTGCACTATCATTTATTTAAACAATTGTTCTTCTGTTATTTGAAGTTGCAAATGTTTAAAGTTGGTTAGAAATTAATCTATTTTTAAAAATATCGTAAATTACATATTAAATTATGTAAATAATTACGACTTAGTATCCATTTCTGGGTGCGATTAGTTTTATATTATTTGAAAACAAATAAGTTTGCCGTCAGTCGGATTCGAATCCAGACCGTCAAAATCCAAAATGAAAATAAATATTATCTTACTTGTGTAAATGCTGACTCTCTTTCAAATATAAGTCCCTCCTATTATTGACGCCTTCTCCAGCGGGTCTTGAGTAAGACGCCCCTCCTCGAAGAAGTTCTTCTCGTTCACGTCTCGACTCATGAAGGGCGCTAGTTTTGTGAAATTCTCTCGTTAGTTCATTGAGAATGTCTCTATGTCGTTGAAGAGTGTGCAACAAAGCTGCACCAGAAGTAGGAATCTCTGACATTCGTTCATTTACCGCCGACAGCTAAAAAGAGGTTATTTTTTGTGCGCAGTTCATTTGAAGGGTTTTGAATACCTTATTGAGTAGTTGCTGTATTTCCAACGCCATGGAATCGTACATATGTTCCCCAGATAATAAGGGAACTGTGTCTGCGGATCCATGAGTATTTACTCCTGCACTTAACTTACTAAATGCGACTAATTTTAAATCTATATCATTTTCTAAATGGCGAGCTTGCTTGCGTAAATCTGTAACAAATTTACTTCACAAACATTTCGTAGTATGTAACGAAACGTTGAATTTTTTTTATGAACTTTGTTGACATTGAATAATTAAGAGGTTAATGAATGAGACACATACGCAAAAATAGTCATTATCGACATTAACAACAATATCGCAATGTATTATTGATAATTTAATATAAATAAGGAATAAAATATATGGCAAATTATTTAATATTAACCTACCTTCTAAAGTAAAAGTATTTGATGTCATTTTGCCTATTGACAGTTCTGTCAAATTGCTGTCAACAGAACACAAGTACACAGTGTTTTTTAATACCACACAATACTAATCTACTAATGAAATGTTACTGGAAAACTGGGACTTGAATTTATTATATATTCTATTCCAGTTAAGTATGGACTTGGTGGCGCTACGGAGCGAGCCCATTTTACACGCATAAAATTTGTGAATGGGATACTATATCATGGTTAAATTACATCTTTAGTTTGGTTCACGACAGATGACTATTCCAGGTCATGTGTTCGATGAAGGAATACACATTAATACAGCAGGAGCTTAATAATATTTTGTTAGAAAGAGAAAGATTATTAAACGTATGTCTATGCAATTTCAATGGGGTTTCGTGACCGTGTGCCTGAATGTCTGGTCGCAAATCTGGGGACCCGGGTTCACACCCGATCGACGCAAATATTTAGAATTTTAAATGGCACAAAATTAACCCCTGTGGTGCACTCTCCACGCCTTTATTACCGATATCTGTGTACAATGGCGTATATAGATTTATATTTCGGAGGAGGGCCAGATTGTACAAAAAATCTTAAAGTACAGCAGATATAATAAATATATATAATTGTACCATAAGGTGTATGTATAGATATATTTAATTGAATTTCAGTTTTATTGCCTGTTTCTGTTGGTTTGTAAATTAAATAATTGTAAATAAATCATATTAAACATATATCATCCACCAATCAAATTTGAATTTTGAAATTTTATCCAAATCGCTAAGAAACTATAAACAATATTGCCAAAGTTGGATAACAAAAATAATGAGAGACGAGCAAATATAAGTACAAAAAATTTAAGAAATAAATAAAAAATACTAATATGTCATTTATGTACTCCAAAAATGGTCATACATTAATTTTTTATATATAAAAACACTTTATCTAATTTTTATTTCCGTGAAAAAGGTCCAAAAGAGCTTTTACAGCTGACAATAATCCTGAAACGAGTTTCAATTTTGAGACAAAAAAACATTCAATCATCATATATTTGTATAAAATAAGGTCAGACGTAAGATATTTATATTTTATCTGTATTATTTTCGAGATAAAGTCCTAAATAAGCTTTTTCAGCTATCATTAATGCCTGAAACGAGACTCATGCTGCCATCTATCCAGGCGTCGTCGAACTATCAAACGTCAAAATTGAAAATATTAAAACGTCTTTTGAAGGAATTCATACTTTCAGTTCTATTTAAATTAATACAGAAAGCAAGCAATTCGTCAGAATATTTTTATTTCTTTGTAAATCCTTCATATTGTTGTTAAAAAAATTGTGCTTATACTTCCTCTTCTTCCATTATTTATCTAATTTTGGCAACATTGTTCTTAACAACCTGAAAAATATTTCATCTAAATTTTGATTGGGCAACTGAAATGCGTTTATTGTGATTGAGTGATAGAATGTTTAATGAAAAATTATTTTTCTGTGTACAATATTTACGAACAAATAATACTACAAAAAATTATTCATTCAGGCAACGTTTAGTTTTTCAAAAACTTTGACGTTTGGTAGTTTAGCGACATCACATAAGATGGCAGCATGAATCATGTTTCAGGATTAATGACAGCTGAAAATGTTCATTTCGAGCTTTATCATGAAAATAAAACTTCTAATTATATTTTTATAAAAGAAAAGGTAATGCCTGACCATATTGTAAATAAATAAATGATGTTTGAACATTTTTTATTCATTTCTCAAAAAATCTGTGCTTATACTTCCTGTTCTCCTATTATTTATCTAATTTTGGCAACATTGTTCTTAACAACCTGAAAAATATTTCCCCCCCTTATATACGACACTGGCACAGACTACAATTCTAAACAGCTGACCTAAACGTTTTGTAACACATTTTTCGCTATTGTAAATTCGGTTCCCATTTAGACCAATCAAAAATCTTAAGTCCATTCTTTTCTGGAATAGAGTATAGATGTGTCCATTATGTGAAGGCCAAGGTCGTTGTCCAGACAACGGTTTGTATACATTCAAAACCAAATTGTGATGACATCCCGTCCATAATTTTAAGATTTCTTTGTTGTTAACAATGAGAACTATACCCAAATGGGTCGACAAGATTCAGGACAGCGAAAAAGTCGAACAATGGTTTGTATTTCACCGAGAAACACATTAAAACATGAATTTAAAAAGCTTGTAGACTGCTTTTTTATATGATTTATCTGTTTATATTTAGTTTCGGCTAAAAATCAAGCATTTCATTCATTCAAAAGATGATTAAATTATATTTTTAGTATTTACGATCTATGTTTCAACCCCGACGGTTCTCAATTGGTCGTAGCAAGCGGCCAAAGAGTTCTTGTCTACGATACAACTGATGGCTCATTAATCCAACCACTTCGTGGTCATAAAGACACCGTTTATTGCGTGGCCTACGCAAAAGACGGTAAAAGATTTGCCAGTGGTAGCGCAGACAAAACTGTTATTATTTGGAGCTCAAAACTTGAAGGAGTTTTGAAATATAGTCACAGTGATGCCATACAATGTTTGGCGTATAATCCACTGTCGAATCAGTTGGCGTCGTGTGCTATGTCTGATTTTGGCTTTTGGGCTACTGAGCAGAAGGCTGTGCAAAAGTTTAAAGTACCGGCGAGGATAAATGCGTGTTCTTGGACGAATGATGGGCAGTATTTGGCGTTGGGGCTCGGAAATGGAAGCGTTTCCATCAGAAATAAAGTAAGTATTTATATTAAAAATTATTATTAAAACTGTATGATAATAATTATAAAAGTTTAAAACAACTTATTAGTTTTTAAAATATTAGAGGTTTTAATTCCCTTTGTCAAATCCAGAATTTATTTTCAAGAAATTAACGAAATTAAAATATTTGAATTTATAACGCCAGTCTATGATCAGCGCGGGGTTAGCACGTGCTCAACTGCTTGGCACGTTGTGATTGGTTCACAAAATCACAATCAAGCAAAAAAAAAGAACTCCAGTGCCTTGATACATAATTATTTTGTAAACATGATATGGCATTTAGATCCTTCCAAATTTAACTGCTTCAATTCTTCTTGTTAGTTGGGCGAAGAAAAGGGCCGAATCGACCGCTCAACATCATCAATAAACACGTCCCAAATATGGGCGTTATCCTGGAGCCCCTCAAAAGAAGATCCGTCAGATATTTTATGCGTCACAGATTGGAACCAAAGCTTAGCTTTTTATACATTAGGAGGAAAATTAGTCGGAAAAGAACGTCAAATCAGCTTTGAAGCTTTGAAAGTTCGATATTTCACTGAAGGCGAATATATTATGATTTCTGGGACGAATAAAAGTTGTTCTCTCTACACGAAAGAAGGAATCAAATTAGGGATTGTGGGGGATGTTCAACAGAGTTGGATTTGGACGTGTGCTGCTCATCCTAATTCAAATTACATCGTAAGAAGACAATATTTTTCAAAATATATTGTATAGTATATTACGTTTTAGGCTATAGGCTGCCAAGACGGTACTCTAGCATACTATCAACTAGTTTTTAATACTGTCCATGGATTGTACAGAGAACGATACGCTTTTAGAGAAAATATGACTGACGTCATCATTCAACATTTATTAACAGAACAAAAAGTTCGAATAAAATGTAGAGATTTTATCAAAAAAATCGCGATTTACAAACATAGACTTGCAGTAAGTTCATTTTCCGCACTTGTTACATAAACTACTATTTCCCCTCCCTAGGTGCAGCTGCCGGAAAGAATAGTAATTTACGAACTTTATTCCGGCGATTCAAACGACATGCATTACAGAGTGCGCGAAAAAATAACTCAAAAATTAGATTGTAATTTATTGGTCGTCTGCACAAAAAATTTAATAGTTTGTCAGGAAAAAAAACTGCAAATGATGACGTTTACAGGGCAGAAAGAAAGAGAATGGGTTTTGGAAAGTGTTATTAGGTATATTAAAGTTGTAGGCGGGCCAGATGGAAAAGAAGGGCTCGTTCTTGGATTAAAAAACGGCCAGGTACAAAACAATTTTTTTTTATATAAGTTTGTAAATTATTTGTTGTAGGTTTGGAAAATATTTTTAGATAATCCATTTCCTATATTATTATTAACTGTAAATGCGGCAGTGAGATGTTTAGATTTGAGTTCTGAGCGAGACAAAATTGCAGTTGTTGACGAAAATGGATTGTGCCAAGTCTATAAATGTAATACAAGAGAATTATTGTTTCAAGTAAGTCATAAATATTAATATTGTAACATATATTTATTTGGGAGAAGTATAAAAATCAGAAAAATATTTATTTCACTAACTATTTATTTCACTATGCTATTTATATCCACTCATTGTCGACTTGTTTATACTTATATTTATGTTTTAACCCCGTACTACACGGGGGTTAGGAGCCCCTAAAAATGTATGTTTTCATGTTTAGTTTCGACCAAAAATGTGAGGTTAAAAATGCTTCAATATCTTGATTTCGGCTAAAGATACAGTGTTTATTCTTCCAAAAATGAACTTTAGAGGGTTGGTTTATATATTTCCGGTATAAGAGTGGTTAAATTTCCGGGTAAAAACTCCTCAAACTCGGGTTCAAAAATTGTACATTTTTGGCTAAAAATGTGAGGTTAAAAATTGGTAATTATCTCGATTTTGGTTAAAGATACAGTGTTTATTCTTGCAAAAATGAACTCTAGAGGGTTGATTTATATATTTCCGGTATATGAGTGGTTAAATTTCCGGTTAAAAACTCCTCAAACTCGGGTTCAAAAATTGTACATTTTTGGCTAAAAATTGGTAATTATCTCGATTTTGGTTAAAGATACAGTGTTTATTCTTGCAAAAATGAACTTTAGAGGGTTGATTTATATATTTCCTGTATAAGAGTGGTTAATTTTCCGGTTAAAAACTCCTCAAACCCGGGTTCAAAAATTGTATATTTTTGGCTAAAAATGTGAGGTTAAAAATTGGTCAATATTTCGATTTCGGTTAAAGGTAGAGTGTTAATTTTTGCTAAAACGAACTCTGGAGGGTCGATTTGATATATTTATATTTTAAAAGTGTCAAAAAGTACTTAGGGTTTCCAGAAAATATGGTCGAAATTTTGGATAAAATTGGGAAAAATTCGTCCCAAAAACATGCATTTTATTTTGCTCACAACTCCTCAACGGTTTAAATTATCTTCAAATTAACACGAAATTCGTGTTCTACGGGGTTTAAAATATAAATTAATTCATTTCCAAATCTTAAAACCGTCTGGACAAAGTTTTATTTAAATATTTATAAGATGACGGCCGTTGCGAATTTTTCGCAATTCTTCCAAAACATCTAAACTTTTATTTGGTTATGAATTCGGCTGAAATTTACAGGAAACACATACAATTAACTGAAAATCATTTATATATTCTTAAAATTTGTCGAAAAACAATCGACTGGTATACAACGCCAAATTGTTCGAACTATGTTGTGACGTATTGACTCTGTCGGTAAGGCCGCTCTCGAAACCAATGCCAATGCTTTTCTTATGTAAACTTTGAAAATTAATTATAAATATGCCAAATTTTGAATACTTGTACGATACGTCTGGAAGATGAAAGAACATCTCTACAAAATTTAGCGTCGATATGTTGCAATACAGTTAATTACCTCTTCCAAATATGGCACATTTTTTTTATTTTAGGAATTTAACACCAATAGTGTCGCCTGGAACACAAACTTCGAAGATATGCTCGCATTTTCAGGCAACAATTCTCTCGCTATTAAAGTAGCCGACTTCCCGGCTCATAAACAAAAATTGAACGGTTTTGTTGTTGGTTTAACCGGTTCTCAAGTGTTTTGTTTAAACGGAGCAGCAATGACAACAATAGATCTTCCGTTATCGGCTCCCATGTATCAATATATGGATAAAAGAATGTTTAAAGATGCGTACAGTGTTGCCTGTTTAGGGGTTACGAATGGGGATTGGGAGGAATTGGCAATAACGGCTTTGGAGAACTTAGAATTGGATGTGGCCAAACAGGCGTTTATTAGGTTGCAGAATTATACTTATTTGGAATTGATACAAAATTTGCAGGTGTGAAAAATTGGGCACTTATTAATATTATAATATTTTAAAAATGTCTGATCAAGGTCATCTGTATCATAAACAAAAATGGCGCGCAATAATTTCGGATATAACTCGCTTGTCTTTCAAAATATTGTTTCGACTAAGATGCATTTTAAAACGATGCTTGTTGTTGTAGTAACATAAATTCATTTTGTTACATTCCACAATAAACAAATTCAAAACAATGAGGATGAGTGTCTGTGAGGTTACGTCTGGTACAAAAATGTCATTATTACCGACATCTGTGTACAAAGCAGATTGGCACACCCAACAATGGGTAATATGCCGTGATGATATATATATTTAAAACAATGAACAATATGCCAGACAACTCGTCTGATCACTCAAAAGCAACCGAACCCGCCAAAAACTGGGTTCGGTTCAGGTTCCGGTTAATTTATTTTTTGAGAGATGGGTTCGGGTGCGGTTCTAGCTCAAACAATAAAATTTGCGGTTTTTTCCAGGTTCGGTTCGACCTAATGACAACTGAATTAATGTTTTTGGAATAACAATATACAGTGTGTTTGAAAAAGTGGTTACACCCTGTTTTCTCGCTTATTATTACAGATACATATATTGCTTATAGGACATGATTTAATCAGTGCAATATTTGTGATTGAAATGTGTATAAACAGTAATTGTAGAGCTTCCGGTATAACCGGAAGTGACATCAACTTTGTGAATTTAAATACAACCTAATACTATTTTTTTATAAATTTGGATTGCATTTTTTGTCCTCTTTCCGACAATACTAAATTTATTAGTGTTAACGTTATTCATTTGTTAAAAATAATTATTTTCTTTTGCACGATTTTTATCGTTGAGATGTAGTTTAATACTTATGTGAGAGGGCGAATTTTATTACAGTATATATCTTATTATGAGTCATATATTGTAAACAAATAAGAATTTCATTAAATATTAACATATGGTAACTACCCCATTATACAATTCGAAGAAGACCATGATCAGACATCTTTAAAAAATTAAACTGTATTCAGAATCTTTCAAAAAGGTGTTTTCTCGTTAGGAACAGCAAAAAAAGGGCGACATAAGCCGCGAAGTCCTCATAGCGGACGTCCTCGCTTTTCGAGGACGTTTCAAAGAAGCTGCCCGCCTTTACCAAAAAGCGGGCGAAGAACATCGAGCTTTAACAATGTATACAGATCTCAGAATGTTCGATTTAGCCCAAGATTATTTGGGATCCGGCGATCATAAGAATTTAATTCGGCAGAAAGCCGAATGGGCTAGAAATATAAACGAACCCAAGGCTGCAGTTGACATGTATCTGTCAATAGGAGACACAAAAGTCGCTATAGAAATTATGGGCGAAAATGGATGGGTGGACCAGTAAGTAACCTCTCGCTAAGAGAGGTATTGGCATCATCTCTTGTAAAATATTTGCGGCCTAGGTTGGTAGATCTGGGTAGGAGGCTCGATAAAGTCGACAAGGAGCCCCTTTTGGCGATAGCGGAGCACCTCAAACGCCTTCAACAAACCGGAGCAGCGGCTGAACTATATAGAAGACTTGATGATTCTGCTGCAGTTATACGACTTCATGTGGAGGCAAGAGAGTGGTCCCAGGCCTTCGCCCTAGTTGAGACGCAGCCCCAACACAGAGCTTTAGTTTATGTACCGTACGCGCATTGGTTGGCGGAGAATGACAAGTTTGCGCAGGCACAAAAAGGTCAGAAAAAAATTGACAATTTTAAAATTTTATTTAGTATTTCAACATGAGTTTATAATATTTTTGCAGCTTTCCACAAAGCTGGAAAGCCAGGAGAAGCTTTTAAAGTTCTCGAACAATTAACAGACAACGCTGTAAATGAATATAGATTTCAAGATGCCGGCTATTATTACTGGATTTTGTCTCAACAATGTTTAGACATTGCCAGGGAACAGTAAGTATAACTTTTATAAATAAATAAAAATTTCGGTTTCGGTTAAAAACAACTTCGTAAAATGCTATTAATCAATTGTTTTTTATATAAAATCGTGAAATCCGTCTCATTTAATAAATATAGTAATATAAAATAACAGGAAATATGCGACTTTTCATTCATAAATTTGTTTATAAACTTTCGCGGCTGTAAAATTCGTGACGTCACGGTTTGTTACTCACACAAAGACATTCCTCTCACACACACATTTACGGTCCACATAGTTTCCGTTTGCTGTTGTAAACAAACTAACCTAAAATTGTGACAGGTGACAGCAGAGATAGGAGTAAAGGTATGTAAGTAAAACATTTGTTAAAATAAATACCAAAAGTTGTATGAAATATGTTTTAGTTAACAATATGTTGCTGTCACAAAATCTAACTGGTAACCCATCATAGTTCCAAACAAAACCGGTAGAGTTCTAGTGCCGGATCCGCTAAGCCGTGACGTCAGCATCCAAATATTTGAAATTAAAGACAACTTTTAAAAAATCACATCTCTGATTCTAAAGACTTCTAGGTGTAAAACATGAACCTACATATTTAATTTGACCTATTTAAAGAAAATATTAGAAAATGTGAAATGACCCTATTGTAACTATAATCTAATCAAGTTTGGATCTAAAAATGAAGAATACACATTGCCGAAAGATGTCTCTACTAACTACAAAATCAATAATTTCGGCGCGTTGTTGGGGATGGAATTTGACCCCCTTACTTCATTCTAACTCACTTGGACTTGGTTGTGTTTTGTTTCGCAATTTATGTATTGGCATATGTTTCCAGGCATATTAATCAGTGTATATTTTATTCTAAAACGTTTACAATTATTTTGAATCTTAAAATAAATCACTAAATTTTGATAAAAAAATAACTTACCTTCTCAAATATAAAATTAAAAGAATGCTTAAGCGAGTTACTTTTGTCGCTTCTGTTGCAACTTAGTTCCGACGTGCTGCTCGAAGTATGACAAAGATATTTTGCGGCGTATGGGGAACTTGTTTGTTAGGTTAGTTAGCACGTATTTTTACTTATTTATTTTAAAGACAATTCATAATCATGAATATTTTTTTACTTACGAGAAAGATAGAATAAATGCCTAAGAAACAAATAAAAACAAGGTTATGTCCACTGCGTCAGTATCACCATCAACTGTCACATTCCATCGCTGAAAAACGACACTAGCGACATTTGCGGCTTTAAGTATGTAAGCGTGACGTCACAGAGAAGAGGTCGATTTGAATCATGTAATATTTTATTAAATAACTTTTTTGCAATATTGGCAAAATAAATGGTGAATTTTATTACAGTATATATAGAATTTCATTAAATTTTAACATATGATAAAACGATCGTCACACACACACACACACATACAGACATCGTAAAATAATAAATTCGTATTATAGGGACAATACTTTCCTTACCTAAAGGTAAATAATATTTATTTTGTTTTTGGTCCAGTCCTGAGCAAGAAAAACAAATGCTAATCAATTTCCGTAAAAATGAACGCTTAGCAAGTATATATTACGCATATCATGTAGTCCACAGATATATAGAAGAACCATTTACGTCTACAATGCCTGAAGGTATATTTAATATGTCTAGATTTCTAATGAACGAAATCGCTGATGAAAAACCAAAAGAAATATCACTTTTGTATCCTTTACAAATTTCAGCTAAAATTAATAAATATCTTTTTTTTCTTAACTGAAAATCAGTGCAATATTGTATACTCTGTCAAAACAGGCCCGGATTTTAGGAGCAAACAAACTGTCAAAACAATTGTTGGATCGTATTCAATTATTGAAAATCCCTACAAGATTTTTGGAGCAAGTAGAAGTATCAGTTTTGGCGTCTAAAGCCAAACCTTTTAGCGACGCTGAAGAACTACTCCCGATGTGTTACCGATGTTCGACTTACAATCCATTGATCAGCCAAGGAAATTCGTGCAATAATTGCGGCCAGAAATTCGTCTTCTCTTTCGTCTCATTCGGTAAAGATAAAGATCGTGCGAATATTTTCGACTAATTTTATGTTTGTAGAAATTTTGCCGCTAGTAGAATTCGAATTGGAAGATGGTATAAGTGATACAGAAGCTGTCAGACTTATAGAAACGCCCAAATCTGTTAATAATTCCGATGACCAAGGTTGGATTCAGGAAGTTTCAGAAACGCATCAAACGTTACAAATTGACGCTAAAGATTCTGACGCTGATGATGTCTTTACGGAACATCTACTCAATTTTGAGGTATACAATCAAAAAATCTGTTGTGGCCAGCACAATACCTCTCGCCATTTTCATTTTATGTTGCGTAGGGCGCGAGCAGTCATGTGACTTTGTTGGCCTTGGCAAGCAGATATGTTGGCCCGTGTTAGAATGACAGCTAGTAATAATGTACATAGGTGTCAAGTATCATGATTTTTCATTTAAAACGTCATGATTTTTCAAATCCATGTGGATTATTTTCCTCGACAATTATATTCCATACTATTAACTTTGAATATATAATACATATAAGAACGGCAACGCATATAGCCTAGCAAGATACTATATCTGTCTCTTTTTATTCACAAAATTATTATAGATAGCTAGTGACTCCTACCACAAAACTGTGAACTACGGTAAATCGTGCTGACAGCATTGCCAAATACTATTTGTTAGAGGTATTCAATAATCAATAATTCAAAAATATTGTTTCATAATAACCAGATAATATATTTTGAATCTTCAATGTACATGTATACTTGTTTTACAGTAGCAAACTTAAAAACCTTTTTAAAATCTTATCTTGTTGTTCTAGCTACGTGGCAACACTGTGCAACATCCACCTATTATGTATTTTTTGAACTAACTCAGAAATAATTCACATACGGAGGGATAGATGGCACCTTCTCTCGAAATATTTAATCTAAATACATTACGTTGCCGATCTTGTATTGTATTATATATTCAAAGCTATTGATGACAAATAAACATCAGAATATTTTGAAATTTTGAACGAAAAAATATGACAACAAAGTCACATGACTGCTCGCGCCCTATAAGTAACGAATTTAACATTTCTTGTACACAAAAAATAATTGAAATTGTTTCTCTTCTTTCGTTCTAAGAGTAATTTTGTCCTACTCTTCTAATATGTTCAAAATTCTTCAAATTCATTGATAGTATTAGCGGTATTTCTTAAGGATATATGTAATATTAACATACCTATAATTTAAATACATATTTAATTAATAATATATATTAAATGTACTCGTACTTCTCAGAAAAATCTGATTTTTGACACTGACATTTTGCATTTATTTGTCAATTATAAACATTTAAATATCTCAACTGTTTTTGGGCAACGAGATTTATTACAACAGATTATTTTATATTATTATATACTATATCTCCAAACCTATACGAGATATAATAAAAAATTTAAATATGTCAGATTGAGAATTTAAATTTCTTTAATATTCCAAGAAAAATTTTCAATAAATAATATTTAGAAGATTTTTTTTCAAGAATCTTCTACTTCCGGTTGTCCAATTGTTACCAAAACCTTTTCAGCTCTTCCCATGAATGTCCGATTGGGAAATACGTAGTTAAACAAATATAAAGTCTTAAAGTTTTTGAGTAACCGTCCTTCCAACATCCCACATACATACATCCACACACACACACACACAGAATCGTAAAAATGTTAAAATCGGATTGTAGGGACCTTAAACGTGCTTATTCAATAAAATCTGGATAAGTGATTTTTAGCATGAATCCAATACCTCTCTTAGCGAGAGGTAAAAAGTGTTTTTAATTGTTTTGAGGATGTTTTTCAGGCTGGTGACGGCAAATATATACCTTTAAGAGTGAATAAAAAGACTTTATTGGCAATGGACAGTTCCACGGTTTTAATTTGTAAGTGGGAAGCGCCGTTAAAATACCAATATTTTAGGAATTTGTTGCCCGATGTGGCTGTAACCATCTGCAACTTCTGTTTTAAGGTAAAAAAAAACTCGTATCCGTAAATAGTTTTTTGATAATTTTGATTTGTTAGGCATTTCATGTAGACGATTTCGAACTGCAAGTTTTACAATTGGGGTACTGTCCATATTGTAGATCAACTCCAGAAACGTTTAATACTAGCGAACCGTCAACAGACGATTTGTTATCTATTTACTAATTTATTGTCAATAAAGTTTTTAAAACATTTTGTTTTTATTGTACAATTTCTTACGGTCTCGTACACACAGACATCATCGTGAAAGTGTTAAAATTGGATTCTAGGGACCTTAAAACGTGATCATTTACCAAAATCTCGATTTGAGATTTTTAGGACGATCCCTATACCTTCCTTACCTATTGTTGACGGAAGATAAAAACAATATATTTGTAATCTATTTATTTATAAACATTTTTTTATTTACACATCATTTACACGCCCCCAACCAAGTCTCTTCTTCCTGATTTCTAACTTCAACCAAGACGGCACTTCTTGAGGAATCGGTTCCGCATTTGGGAACGGTACTTTTGGTTTTGGAGGTTCAAAAGGATGAACCTCTTTTAGTTTGTCTTTAAAATACCGAGCCGCAACGTCTTTAGGGTCTTTGTATTTGTCCATGTAAGTATTGAAAGGTTGACGCAATGGAAACCAAGTTTGCGGACGAATATATGGAGGAGGAAAATCGTATTCGAAAACTGGTTCTTTCATATCTACAAATATTTGAAAAAAAATAATTAAAGAATATAATCGTTCACTGTTTTTTTTTAGTATTTTGTACTTACTTAAAGAATTGTGATAAAAATCAGTCAGACTTTTATCCCAATCAGATTGGAAAAAGGCGAGACCAATTGGGGTTATATCATCTTGTCTCTCCCTGTAAAAATTTAGCGTCGAAAAAGTTCTTTCCGACAAATTTAAGCTAAAAACAATATATATTTATACAAATATCACATAAATAATATACAATTCAAAGAGATCTAAAAGTTTTCTTTATATTTATTTAACAAAAAGTGTTTCACCCAACGACAAAATATAATTAGACAAAACTTCATTTGATTTATTTTGATATCGGATGGCCAGACTGAGACAACTCGAGATAGAGATATGTTTTGTCTCGTTTGAGCATTGCTCACTAGAGGCGCAAGTGTTCTATAAATATATTCTTTGAAAATAAAAAATAAAACTACTAAATTTGATTAGAAACAACAAACGAATTATAATCCAACATATTTTAAGTCGATTAATTCAGTACTTATCTACCTTAGTAAATAAGATATCGAAAAAAAAACTTATTATTCTTGTTACATTGTTGACAATAACTTTCGTTTCGTGGTGTATTCTAATTTTAAAATAAATATCTAAAATTAAATTTAATAATTGTGTTCCGTGATTGTTCAAAAGGTCTTGAGCAAGTATATAATCCTGCAAAGGTGTTACAATATCTTGTAATTGCAATATTTGGAGCCAAATGGCGAACTACTAGTGGATCTCGTCACTTATAAAGTATATTTAAAAATGCCTTTTTGTTGCAAGAATAGGTGTGAAAAGGGTTTTCGACTATTTAGAATACTATTGAAAGAAAAAAAAATTAGTGTAACTTTATAAGAAGAACTGTTTTGTCGGTTGTGAGGTTAGTTTGTTTTCGTACATATTTATTGTTCGGTAAAGTCAATAATTTTGTATTTGGTAATTATAATACATAATTAATAAATATTTTATGTTCAATTTTTAAAATTTTTATAATGATAAACCTATTTTTCATCGTAATGGCGCTTAAATTTTGACTTTAACACTGTATAGCGTCTAGAGAGAAATGCTCGAACGAGACTAAATATTTCTCTATCTCTAGTTGTCTCTTTCTGGCCAGCCGAAATCAAAACATTCAGTGACGAGGGATAACGAATGTTTTGTCTAGTTATATTTCGTCGTTGGTTCCATCGATCGTTATTAATATTTTTATTCATTCTGCTAGATCTCTTTGAGTTTAATTGCGTTAATTATACCTGGAATTTAATTTCAAAGAAGAAAAATCCAACTTTTTATTCTGTTTATACAAAATAAAAATGTGTCTGTGATATCCTGTTCCTTTCGGAGGAAACGGTTGTAAATAATCGACTATAGTTTCACCCTTGGAAACATCATTTCCAGGAATATTGCCTCTGTAATACAATTTTTTTATTGGATTGCTCTAAACGCGAACCAAGTGGCCAGAACATGACCTCCCGCCATTTCCATGTTTAAAGTAGCACTGAACACTTCCGGTTGATTGTAAACAAAATCTAATTTGTTAGTCTGTAATTTTGGATTACATTTTGTTTTTCTTCGAAAATCTGTCCAGAGCTCAAGAGTTAAGTACCACATCGGGTTGATCATATATAATCAAAATGTTTTGTTATTAATCACGAGTTGTTCCCATTGACATAAAAGTCTTAAATGTGAAAATTAGAAAGTTTTGGATTATATTTTAATATATAGTTTTTCATTAAAAACTGTTATGGGCTTCAAGTAAAGTACCACTTCCGGTTGACCAATTTTACCCAAAATCTAATCAATTTATATGAATGCACAAAGCTTAAATATAGAAAATAGAAATTTTTTGAAGTTTGATATGAGTTATCGTGGAAAAAAAAATTGTCACACATACACACAGACAGACATCATTGTAAAAATAGTAAAAACTTGGTTATGTATTACCGACTTCCGCCAAGCAGAAATTGTTGCCAACTTTGTGAACCAAATGCAATAAATTCATTATTTTAAAATTAAATTTCATTTAATATTCCACCATTTTCTCTTATTATTATTATTAAGCGAAGAAGTGTTTGAGAAACTATACTTTTTATTATAAATTTAGTTCTTTGAGAATTGCTTTGGAAAGAGAAGAGTGTTTTTGCCAAAATATGTGCGCAAAATTTCAATTCAAATAATTGCGAATAGTGAAAAAATAATCTGAAATAAACTTACATGAACCAATGGACGTATTCCGAGTTCTTCTCTGTAAGATGCCCATCTGGATTCGTTAAAACCAACGACCACAAAGAACTTTCATCGCTTTCAAACGAAACTAAAGGTTTTTGAGCTGCGTTTGTTGGTTTAATTACATTCCCGTAAAAAACTGGACATGCTACATCATTATTTTCGTAAATAATTTGCATGAGTTTACGCGGAACAAAATACGCATCCCCAAACAAATGTTCGTAAACTCCGTAATGATCTGCGATTTTTTTAATGTGGTACGGACCGCCGGTTTGTTGCCACTCAAGTTTTGATTCATCCAAATTGATCAAAACTGTAAAGTTATTGTTTATTTTATGTTAAATTAATAATGGAGACTTACGTTGTCGATCTCGGGCCTGTTTTTCAATATTATTATTTTTTCTATAAAATTTAAGATGTTGTAACCGTTTAGACAATTCTTCCGATCTGGAAATAGATTGTCTGGGAAATCCTATGTCAACTCTGTAATGTACGGCTGGATCTTTGTAATTTAATTCTAAAATTCATAATATAACCTCAAATTGAGGGAAGAAATGAGGGAAATACTGACCGTTTAGTTTTTGTTCTAAAGATTTGGCTACTCCTGGGGCTTTGCCTCTTAACCAGTGACCATTTCTAACTAGAATTAATAAATTATTGTAACAGTTTATTTGGTTATTTATTGGTTTTAAAAAAGATGCAGCCATCGTGCTGTGCTGATCTTGTACTCCACCAGTGGCGCACGCCAAACGAGAAAAATTGATATCTATGTTAGGTATTTGTCGTATTGTATTATTAATTGAATATTTGTGGTATTGTACAATAATTATTTAAAAAAAAATGTTTTTATACAATAAAATTGATTATATTGAAAAATTGTTTAAGTTTTCTGTGTGAGATATCGAATTGTAGACATGTTGGCTCGTTGGTCTAGGGGTATGATTCTCGCTTAGGGTGCGAGAGGTCCCGGGTTCAAATCCCGGACGAGCCCAATTTTGCATTTTCCAGTTTTTTGCAATTATTTACTAATGCTGGTTTCTGCATTAAATGATATAGTAATATAACTATTCCAATGTATTATGTATTATCTATATTTTTTCGAAGAAAAACTGTTTTTTTGAGCTTCAAGTAAAGCGTCATTTCCGGTTATCAGATTTAGACCATAATCTAATGGCTTCTTTCCATATTAGAGTAAAAATACACACACATACACACTCACACACACACATACACACTCACAAACCAAGGATACAAATGTGTTTGGAAATGTTTAGAATTCATTAAAATCTACAGAATATTTTAAAAATGCATGTATGCGAATAAATCTTTATTCAAAAGAATGATAAAAATATAAATAAAATATATCGAATCAATTATTTAATATCACAAAGTAGGGCTACGCCCCTTAAAATCCAATGGTCTGGCGGTTTTAAAGTTTGCAACCATAACGGAGTAATAAAAGTTAAATCTGTTCGGTTAGGTTTTTTGTAGACAGGACACTGAAAAAAATGCATAATGTTTATGTATTAAGGGCATTATTAAAAGATTATAACACGGGGGGATGTTTAAAGCTCGACGCGTAGATTGTGTTACATTTTATTTTATTTTGGTTCTCAAAATTTAAAGATTCACTAGGTAGGTTATTTGTATTATAGTTAAATATTATGTATAATATTGTATGAGAAGGGTCATCAGACGCCACCTCATATGCACTCACTGCTATAGTGGAGAAAACACCACAAAAATGATTTTAAAAACACATTATAAAACACCGTTTGTATGTTATTTATATTTAAACTGGTAGTACAAAGTTTTGTTGCTTGATGGCAGCACTGTGTTGAAATTTACTATTTTTATAAATTCAATAAAATAAAATATTGACAAAATCAAATGTTTCGCAGATTGTTACTTGTTAACTTGTGTTTGAAATTTAAATATATTGAACTACTTTTTATAGCTTAGAAAATATATTTAAATATGTACAAAAATTACTACGCGAACCAGCGAGCTTTTGCACTATTTTCTATCAATTTTATGAATGAAATATATATAAATTAATTCAGAAATGAACACAAGATGGTACTAGAAGTTTCGATTTTACAATAATATATATTAATTTCTTCTGTTAAATGCAAATAAACAAGTTTATGATTCCAAAATAAAATAAAATTTCAAAAATATATTTAATAAATTATATTTAGCTGTTAGTTTCTTATAAATTAACAAATAAATAATCTACAATAATTCTAAATTGCGACAATTATGTTTCGTCTTTTTTAACTCCATCAATTTCGTCTCAATTTCAATATTTCTCATCTGCAGTTCTTTAGTCCTAATTTGTTTTTCCATTGTGAGACATTCTTGTTTTAACGTCAGTTCTTTTTTCTTAAATTCTAGTTCCATTCGTAACAATTCCATTTTCAGTTTATGTTTTTCTTTCATGTAGACGCATTTTTGTAAATAGTTGTTACATTGAAATGAATTATCGTTTTGCATTAGAGCGTATGAAAAATCGTGAACCTGTGGAAGAATTTTCGGTAATTTTTGGAAATAAAAGGTAAGGAATGATACCTTTTGACCGTTATAACAAGGATTAGGTACCTGGGAAGCTGGTTGTGGTTGTTCTTTTGTTTCGTTTAAATCGTTAGAACTATCGCCAGTTTTATCGGGGTCTGGTTTGATACTTATTACGAAATTCTTAAAAAAAATAATTTTAATATATAAAAACTTTTATTTGGTTACAAAAATGGTTGAAATTTACAAGAAACGTGTGAGGTTAACCGAATTCATAACCAAATAAAAGTTTTGATGTGTCCAGACGGTTTTAAGATTTGAAAATGAATTAGTTTACATTTTAAACTCTGTAGAACACGAATTTCGTATTAATTTAAAGATAATTTAAACCGTTGAAGGGTTGTGAGCAAAATGCATGTTTTTGAGGATTTTTTTCCAATTTAGACCCTATTTTCCGGAATCCTTAAGGCCTTTTTGACACTTTTAAAATATTAATATATTACATCGACTCTCTAGAGTTTGTTTTTGCACGATTTAACACTCTATTTTTAACCGAATTGGAGATATTGACCCTTTTTTAACCTCACATTTATAGCCAAAAATGTGCAATTTTTGAACCCGAGATTTAGGAGTTTTTAACCGGAAATTTAACCACTTTTATATCGTAAATATACAAACCAACCCTCTAAAGTTGATTTTTGCAAGAATAAATATGCTATTTTTAACCGAAATCGAGATATTGACTCATTTTTAACCTCACATTTTTAGCTAAAAATGTACAATTTTGAACCCGAGATTGGGAAATTTTTAACCCGAAATTTAACCCCTTTCATATCGTAAATATACAAATCACCCTTCTAAAGTTGATTTTTGCAAGAATAAACATGCTATCTTTAACCGAAATTGAGATATTGACCCATTTTTAACCTCATATTTTTAGCCAAAAATGTGCAATTTTTGAATCCGAGATTGAGAAGTTTTTAACCGGAAATTTAATCATCTTTATACTGTAAATATACAAATCGACTTTTTAAAATTGATTTTTTTAAAAATAAACATGCTATCTTTAACCGAATTCGAGATATTAACCCATTTTTAACCTCACATTTTTGGTCGAAACTAAACATGAAAACATGCATTTTTGTTTGAAATATTTTCAAATTAACACTAAAATCGTGTTGAACGGGGTTAAAATATATAAATTAACTCGGGGTATCTACTAGTTTCTATATGAAATTTGTTTGAAAACTAAAGAGTGAGGTTAGAGAAGTGTTCCTTTTATTTGGTTATAAAATTGGTTGAAATTTACAAGAAACGTGTGAAATTAACTGAACATTATTTATTTATACTTAAAGTTTGTGTAAAATATTAATTTCTATATATTTGTTTGAAATCTAAAATGTGAGGTTAGACGTATTCTTGTTATTGTTCCCGCGCTTTTGTACACTGTTATTTAACGGAAAAATAATATTTACACCCTACAAAACTTGGGAACAAATATTAACAAATAACAAATTTTAAATATGTAACATTTAGCTGCAACAATAAAATAATGTAAAATTTGTAAAAATTAAAGAAATTTTTACGTAACAAATTGTCAAAATGGAACATTTGGATGTAAGTAACATGATTTAATTTCAACCAATCAGAAGCCTAGAACATACTAGGGATATTTTGAATTTACACCAGTTAAAAGCGAACTACAAAAAAATGATAAAGTACCTACTGGAATTTTTGATTTGCTCTCCAAATTTTCTTTATAATTTTTGTAAAAAATATACAATTCTAATTGTTTTCTATGAAATCTGCTTGTTATTCTGTTGAATTCTTCCGTAATTGTCATCCAAATTTTATGTTGAATGCTGTCAAACTTCAATAAATTATTGTTTTGTTGATGGTTATTAATCAACATCAATAATAATTCTTTTTCGTAATCGCTTAACAAAGTATGAACAGGATTATCTACCATTGGGAATTTTTTCACTCTAGCTTTGTGATTATCGTAGAATATTTTCAATTGCTTGCCGTCTCTCGCTTCATAAGCATATTCGTTGAATTGTTTAGCAATTTTATCCCAAGCGTCGTTTTTAGATTTGCAAGATTCGGCGTCTGTTTTTTTATTGTCGACGATGTCTTTGTAGTCCTGGACGATTATTAATAGTAGTTCTTTTTCTTCTTCGGCGAAATTTTTACTGCGTTTGCGCTTTCTGTCGATTTTTGAATCCATTTAAAGGATTTGAAGCGATCGTAATTAGTTGTAATTGTCAAAATTAATTTTACATTTACTTTATTGATATGTTGTCAAGGAGATGAGGTGTCTTTTGTCGTAATTAATTTTTTAATTATGAAAAATGGTCGGAGTGTCTTGATTTGAAATTTATAAGAAATTAACAGCCTTATATTTACTCGAAATGTATTGTTATTATTTTTTTTTACCTGATATAATTTTGGGTCCTTGGGATCTACAGAATTAATACAAGACACCCATACTATTGGCATGACAGTGTACAAAACTTTATTTGTAGATTCGCATAACCGGAAGTTACGTTTGTCCCATCCGGCTCCGTCTAAATATAGGCCCCAAACGTACACTCCCTCCTAAAATAAGTAAATAAATATAATAATAATATATCATCACGGCATTTTACCCATTGTTGGGTTAGCCAATTTGTTTTGTGTACAGATTTCGGTAATGATGATAACATATTTGTACCGTGCGGGCGTTTACCAGGCGTCACCGCATGGGCACTCAATGCTGGCGTGGAGAGTGCACCACGGGGGTTAATTTTGTGCCATTTAAAATTCGAAATATTTGGCGTCGACCCCATAAATAAATATATCACGACTTAATACCTATTTCTGGGTGTATCAATTTATTTTTTAATTTCTTCGATTTGTGTCACCTCATAAAAATAATATAATAACATGGAATTTGGAAAAACAAGTTGAAATAAATCTATGTAAAATTTAATGGGGTCCTATATTAATTTATTTTTAATTATTTTATTTGAAGAACAGGATGATCTAAGAATTTTATTGGAAATGCGACTTAGTCATTTTACGTAATAAGCAAGGTATGAATTTTTAAATTTACGCTTGTAGTAATGAGACGGATGTAACGTAAAAAACCATACGATTTAACTTGGCGACCCAAAAGAATGTAATTCAGTTCACTATTCCTAAGTTGCGTATTGTCAAATATTTACTTTTATTTTGATGCCGCACAGCTTCAGAAGTGAAATAGTGATTTTACAATGTTTTATTGCCTTATACAAAGCAAATTTCATCCTAATACACTCAAACTCGGGGTGTAGGTACTTTTCAATCCTAGAAGTTATATTCATACATAAGCGTTGGTGCATTTTTTTCTCAATAGCAATAGAAATTTTATTTTCTTAACTTTATTAATTTAAAAAATAATTAATTATAATATGATTTATATAATAAATATTTCATTCCAATATTTGTAATATATTTTTTTGTATAAATAATTTCTTTTTTTTTTTGTAATATTCGTAATTTTATTGAACGTCATTTTTCTTCGGTACGCCTATGAATTTTATAACTTTTCCATTACCGCAGTGATAATGTGAATTGCCCCAACTCGCCAAGTTACATCGTATGGACTGTATGACGTGGTGGACTGTGTTGAACATTCTCAAATACTTTTGTATGCCGATGACATAAAAATTTATAAAACCATCAACTCTATTAATGACTGTTTTCTCTTACAAAACATTTTAAAATGGCCCCACAACTCAAAATTGTTCTTTAATTACAGCAAATGTAAAATAATGAGTTACTTTGTTAAAAAATACGTTTACATTACACTTATCCATATCACATGGAAACTAATTCGCTTGAGAAAGTAACTCAGTTTAAGGATCTTGGGATTATATTTGACACAAAACTAACATTTAATGTACACATTGAGACTACCATAAGATCATACTACAAAAATCTTGGATTAGTAATTAGAAATTGTCGGTCTTTCTGTAAAACAACTACACTAAAAAGCTTGTATTGTGCATTTGTCCGCTCTAAGCTAGAATATTGTCTACAAGTCTGAAATCCAATATATCATAAATATATATATCTAAGATTGAGTCTGTCCAGCATAAATTCATCAAATATTGTTATTTTAAAATACATGATTATTCTGTTTTATTGCCATTAAGTGCCATTAGATAATTAATTAATAATTGTATTGATGACCCATGTAGTCTTAAGCTAATACCATTTCACGTTAAGAATACTTATTAAACGAACATAAGTAATGCAAAATGCCAATTGCTTAGTGGACGACATTAACATATTACATGTTTCTCCAAAAAGAGATTAAACATCCTGTTTGTGGATAAAATTCTATAAGTGTTAATAGATTTGACCATGACTACATTAGTATGATGTGGGGTCTGAACATCAATGTTGAAAATGTAGTAAAATATATACCGGGATATGTTCTAAGTAAAATTAAAAAATATATGAGCATACTAATTAATATAAAAATAATACGTCTCATTTCATTACGTTGCGACACGACTTTGCTTCACGTTATGTTAACGTTACTCCAAGAAAATTGTTTCATTTCATTAAATAAATTATTGAAATTCGTCAAACCAAATTTTGCCAATAATAAATATTTTTATCTGTAATAATGTACAAGACCTGAATATTAAAAATTACAACAAAACTTGGTTAAACATTATTATAATTCTGTAGATGTTATTTGATAACTGACAACTGACAGGTATTATTTTTTTCATTTTTGTAAACTAGATTTGTATTCTGACCAATCAAAGGGCAGAATTTATATCCCTGTCTAAACCAACTCTATTTTCTTACGTGAAATGTACTACAATCAAATTTGTCCAAAAATGGCATTACAATTTGATGACGTTTATAGTGTACTTTAAAACTTTAAATTAACAATAATATGAACGTTTATAATGAAAATTATTTTCTTTTTAATTGTAATTGATTACAATAATAAAAAGAAGAATTGATTACAACAATTAATATATAAGAAAACAGCTCTGTATACATAACGCAGAAATAATTTTTAATTTAATTAGAAAATAAATTTAAAATTAATTATGAAAAAGGCATTGTATTTTATATAAATTCAGAATTTGGCTTTTAAATTATTATAAACACAGGCGTTGTGTAATTTTTACTTCCTTGTACGTAAGTAAAGGAAGTATTGCAATCGCGAAAAATTTCGGTTTTCAGATTTCAGCGGAAATATCCATTTTGATCATCCCTGAATCCATTTTGACTAATTTCGTCCTGACGTCTGTACGTACGTACGTACGTATCTCGCATAACTCAAAAACGGTAAGCCGTAGAAAGTTGAAATTTTGTATTTAGGACTCCTATAACATCTAGTTGTGCACCTCCCTTTCTGGTTATTACACAATTTCCAGAAGTGGCACTTTTCATGAAGCCTATAATAGATTTTAATGAAAAACTGTTTTAAAATATAATCCAAAACTTTTCAAATTTTGTATACAAGACTTTTATGACAATCGAAATAACATAATAGATTTTGGTTAAAATAGGCTAACCGGAAGTGGTACATTACTTGAAATTGTTAACAGTTTTTCTTGAATAAAATTATTTTATTTTGATTTTAGAAATAATTGCTTCAAATAAAAGTTTTAGAGAATTAATTTCTGCGTCTAGCACTTCAAGTATTATTAAATTAGCCTTTTGTATAAGCGAGATATGTAAATTTGAAAATTATTTTTTTTGTAATAAAGCTTGCTATGGATTAGGACAAAAACGTAAAAAAAATGTTCATGTCAAATTACGTTAAATACGTGCAATTTTATGATTCGTACAATAACAAATATTATATTTTTATTGTGAAATTAGTCATATTCATTGTTGTAATCAAATATTTCTTTGTTGTAATCAAAACTCTCTTTAAAAAGATCTTACCGTTTTAAAGTTAAAATTAATATTTTGTAATTTAGATATTAAAAAAATATGTATAGTTTAATAATCGTACAAGGAAGTCGTGTGGTGTTTTTTATTTTACTTTTTGATTATTTTGCCAGGTATGGTTTTAAAAGTAAAATAATTTTAAAATGTATTTGATATTTCATACTTACAGCTGGTGGAGATCTGGCATCTTCTTTCATAAGTTTAGTAACTTCATTATGTAGAGAAATCTGATCTAAAGCCCATCCCTTATGGGCTCTAGCTACTTCTTGTTTCATTGCAGTCAAAAAGCCTAATTTAAAACAATATTCATATAAAATATTTATATTATTTATTATATCTTGCCTTGTGGATTGAAAAACCCGGTCATCCAAAAAGAAACAGGTCTAGAAACGAAACACCAACTCCTAAACTGTTGATTCCTTTCTAACAACTCTGTAAACCAAAACCCAAGACTGGCAGAGGCCCAAGAACCACGTTTCCATATACTGGGAACACGGGCGTCGTAAATGTTGTCCAAAGCGTCACGTAATGCCTTCACGAAAAATATTTTAATAATACAATATAGGGTGTTATATTTTAGAGGACCCAGCAAATATCTCGCTTATTTATTAAGTTGGTAATTTCTTTCATATAACATGATTTATACAGCAACATGTAAGCTACTTGATAACGGATGTACATTCATGATACCACTTCCGGTTTATTAGTAATTAATATCAACTTTGAAATTTCAAATAGAATATACTATATTTTTTTATAAATTTGAAAAGTACATCAAACTTGCTTTACAACCATGTAAAATAATCCATATGTTACATTATTAAAAATTAAATGGCGGGTATTTTTTTATACACCTAGTCGAAAAGAGAATAGTGAGCCATGACTGTGGCTTGAAATAAAACAATGAACTAAAACAATTGTAACTATTATTATTAAATAAACGAAATATTTTTTTTTTTTGACAGAAAATAAGAATAAGGAACACTTAATAACAACAAAATGATTTTACAAGTATTCAAAATGACTCCCAGCCTCTTCAATATATTTTTCACAACGTTTTGAAACAGAATATGTAGCCCTTTCTAGATAAATTTATTTTATAATAAATTAATAAGATCTACTTGCTAATAATAAAGGTTAGAACAATTATTACTGAGTATTTACAGGTTGACATTTACCGTGTTACAATTGTTTTAGTTCATTGTTTTATTTCAAGCTATAGTCATGGCTCACTATTCTCTTTTCGACTAGGTGTATAACAAAGTGCCCGGCATTTTACTTTTTAATAATGTAACATATGGATTATTTTACATGATTGTAAAGCAAATTTGATGATTACATGTTGCTGTATCGGACTAATCCTCAACCGGTAAGGTGCACTTACTGCCTTTAATACTTAAATAACTATACATATATACCTCATTCATAATAATGATACCATCAATAGCCAAAAGCAGATCTTGTAATGTCGCCCGAACCAATTTGATTACTTTTTGCATTCGATCTATTTCTTGACGCAAGAAAATCGTCATGGAATTCAATATACCCATTTTTATCAATCTAAAGATACAAAACAATTAATAATAATACATATATTTAATTATTTTACACATATTTTTGTTGTTGAACGTTTTATCGTTTTGGGCTTAAAATTCCTGAGTCCCACTCTGTTGTCGACGGTCATTCACCCCATGATTTTGAAATTGCCAAAATCAAATTTTGCTACGTGGTTCAGGTCCTGAGATATAATTTGTTAAAATTTCGGTTATGACGTCGTCTGTTAGTCTTACAAGGGTTACGCGTACATTTTCAAAGATATTTTTCAATCTATTATTATGGCAACTATATACAGTAATTTTTTTGATGTCCGATCAAGGTCATCTGTATCCCGAACGAATTAACAAATAGACATACATTTATCTCTTTCTTTTGCAAAGTCTATAAGAGTGTGCGATAAGGATATAACACGCTTGTCTTTCAAAAATTCATATTGTTTCGACTAGGTTAGGACATTCCAGTTTAAAACGATGCTCGTTGTTGATAATACTTTCGGTGTAACGTACGTTTATTTATTAATTCAGATACATTACCTTGATTCATAGTCGTACGAATGTTATTTTCCGTCGGATTCACTGACACTGACAAGTTGTCATCTTATTTTTAACATATTTGGTTTTACATTTGCTTATAAACTTACCAGTTGACTTATTCTTGAATTGTGAATGCTTTTACTGTAATATATATTTTTATAATAATAAAATAACAGTAGTATCTTACGTACCTTCATAAAAATAAATAAATAATGGGCGGAGCAAAAATCTGAATTCATACAATTCGTAGACGACCTTGATCGGACATCTTTCAAAATTTTTACTGTACTTAATTATTAATGCACACATAAATCTTCACATTTCCTTAAGTAGTATTTAAAAGAATTTACAGAGATGTCATACTGTCTGATAAAGTGTTGTATAATGTAGGGGCTAAGTAGGAAAATGAGCACTTAAATTTTTGTTTTTTAAACGATGGCACAATATATAAATTTCTAATACGTAGACTATAATAAAAGTATATTATATTATATATATATATATATATATATATATATATATATATATATATATATATATATATATATATATATAAATAACTACATAATTGTGTTAGGTAGATTTCCCTTTTGGCGCCCCTAAAATTTTGCCGCCCTAGACCTGTGCCTAATGTGCTTGCCCCACGAGTCAGCCCTGCGGAAACGAAAAAACATACTTCTTAATCATGATCATATTGATAATTTAAATTGCGAATCACAGCCCGAAGGAACACGGCTTTATGAGAATGTATAATTTTCTGAAAATTCAAAAGTAACCTTCTATTTTATTATTCTAAATTTCTCACCTTTCTTTGACTTCAAAGAAATCATAATTTGGCGGTAATTTATCCAACATTTCCTTTGTTAATCTAGCCACTATTGCTTCTCGAGTTTCGCCCCCACCAACGCTAGATTCTTTTGGCTGAATTGACACAATTGTTGCCAACATTGTAGAAGTTGTATTGCTTTGATAGGTAATATCAGCGTTTGGATGTAGACCATAAGCTTGAGGGGGATCTATGCCTGCCATACTGTCAATTTCGTTGATATAATCAGGGATATATTTATACCCCATGATTCGGTAGCCTTTGTAGAAGATAAATTCCGGTTGGAACATGTTTTCGCAAAACCATACTTTGGCGAAGGTGTTTAGGAGTCGTTTGTCGTAATCGTCTGTTACTCTGCCTCCGTATTGGACTTCACCTAGCATATATCTAACAAAAATTTACTGTTAATTGGATGGATATATCTATTAACTAATACGAGGGTCATTCAATAAGTAAAGAGACAAATGGCTATAGATCAAAAACGGTTTATTTCAATCTTTCAAAATTAAGGCTATTTTTCAACATAATCACCCCCCACAGTTATGCACTTGTCCCATCTTTCTTGCAGCTTCCTAATTCCCTTGGCGAAGAATTCTTTCGATTTACCCCGAAGCCACTTTTGCACCGCTTCCTTAACTTCCTCATTGTTAGCAAATCTTTTTCCACGTAGGGCGTGTTTGAGTGGTCCAAACAGGTAAAAATCAGATGGGGCGAGGTCGGGACTGTAGGCAGGATGAGGTAAGACCTCCCAACCCAATTCTTGAAGCTTATCACGGGTCAGCTGGGCTGTATGAGGGCGGGCGTTATCGTGCTGAAGAATGACTCCTTTTGACAAGAGTCCACGGCGTTTGCTTCTGATAGCTGGTCTAACTTTGTGTTCTAGCATCTCAGAGTAGTATTGGCTATTGATAGTTCGCTGATCTTCAAGGAAATCGTAATAGACCAGAAACTTCCACTGGACGTCCACATCGGGGTTCATCACCTACACTTGTTCGGCCACTTTTAAACCGATCAACCCACTTGTAAAAATTCGCACGGTTCATGCAACTTTTACCGTACTGTATTAACATTCTAGAAAAAATTTCACTTGGTTTTACACCTTCTGCGACTAAAAATCTAATGACTGAGCGCTGCTCTTCTAAGGTGCAATCTTCTAGTGGACTTGCCATGGTGAACTGAAAATTTTGACGTTATGTTGACATAAAATGATGAAACAGCTGATCAGAGCATATCCCAAGGTTGCCAACTAACACCCCTGAAAAGATTGTACACATTCATTGAATAGTTTTAAAATTATAGAATTTGTCTCTTTACTTATTGAATGACCCTCGTATATTGCTAATGCTCCTATCTTTGACTGAGGGATAAGAATATCATTGCTGCATAAGTCTATCTCACTCAATTTCTCAAGTTTTGATTATGCGCATGCACTTAATATTTGAATTCTATTGGCTAACGCTGACAGCGGCCGCCAGCTGATGCAGCGAGCACATGGTTTAGTTTCATTTTCTGTTTGCACTTTGTATCGTTAGCATTGCTTTGTGTGCAATACTTATTAAAACGAACATAAGTAATGCAAAATGCCAATTGCTTAGTGGACGACATTAACATATTACAGGTCTCTTCAAAAAAGGGATTAAAATCCTGTTTGTGGAGAAGATTCTGTAAGTGTAATAGATTTGACCATGACTACATTAATACGATGTGGGGTCTGAACATCTATGTTGAAAATGTAGTAGAATATATAGCGGAATATTTTCTAAATAAAATTTAAAAATATGAACATTTGCTCATTTTGTTAGGACTACTTGTGTGTGAGCGAATACAATAGGAATGTTCTAGAAAAATGTTGCATTGTTTTTTACCTAATAGTGACCCAACTGCAACCCTGTTCCTTGTCCAAAACTTCCAGATGATTTTGGACAAACATACAACTTGCGAGCCAATCTGCAGAATTAAATTCATATGGAATATTCCATCCCAAAGGTCCAAATTTTCTACGTTCTTGAACTACAGTATGTAGGAAAGAAATAGCGTATACCAAAGGTAGATACATCCATGAATCGCTGTAATCTAAGAAATCCTGACTCATTGAAGAATAAGTTCGTTTCAAACCAGCTCTAATACCTTTAAAGAAATAATAAATGAATATCTTGAGGAATATTGTAGTCGGAATAAACTCAAATAGGAGTGACGTCATTTGAAGGTTATTAAATAATAATATCCGACCCTTATGGATGATATTGAAACGATTTCGATATCGCGAATTGGGGTCATGTCTACCCCCTTCCTAACAGCCTAAGCTATCTGCTAATCAACTCCATACGGGTCTATGACCCCTCTAGAATTAAAAAAATCTATTGTGAATTGTGACCATCACAATACCTCTCGCCGTTTCCATTGTGGTATATATAACATTTCTTGTACACACAAAAAATTCTAATTACACCTTTATATTTACGTATTTGCTATAATTTTAAATTCATTCTATGAGCAAGTTTTCTCCATTTCTTCTAAATGTTTGTTTTTCCAATTCATTAACGGGATTAGCAGTATTTCTGAAGGGTTTATGTAATATATAATTAATAATACAATAAGAAATATTAAATATCGTTCCTAGAAAAAGTCTGCAGTACTATCTCTGAATTTTTGACACTGACATTAGTGACATTTATCTGTCAATTATATACACATTTAAATTTCTCAAGTATACCATGGAGATGTTTAGGCTGTGAGATTTACTACAACAGATTATTTTATACAGTAATTTTTTTAAAGATGTCCGATCAAGGTCATCTGTATCACGAACGAACTAACTAATAGGCATACATTTATCTCTTTCTTTCGCAAAGGCTATAAGAGTGTGCGATAAGGATGGATATAACACGCTTGTCTTTCAAAAATTCATATTGTTTCGACTAAGTTAGGACATTCCACTTTAAAACGATGCTCGTTGTTGATAATACTTTCGCTGTAACGTAAGTTTATATATTAATTCAGATACATTACCTGGATTCATAGCCGTACGTATAATGTTATATTCCGTCAGAGTCACTGACACTGACATTGTGTCATTATCTTATTTTTAACATATTTGGTTTTACATTTGCTTATAAACTTACCAGTTCATTTATTTTTGAATTTTGAATACTTTTACTGCAATATATATTTTTATAATAATAAAATAACAGTAGTATCTTATGTACCCTCATAAAAACTAAGCAAACGACACTACTGAATTTGTCATAATAGGCGGAGCAAAACTCTGAATTCATACAATTCGTAGACGACCTTGATCGGACATCTTTCAAAAATTTTACTGTAGATTGTATTTATATATCTTTAAATCTATAGAAGATATAATAATTTTTTTAATTGTGTCGGATAGAGAATTTAGTTTTTTAATATTTCTAATAACATAAATTTTCAAAAAATAATATTTAGAAGATTTTTGTTAAAATACTACTACTTCCGGTTATTCAATTATTACCAGAACCTATTCAACTCTTCCCATTACTGTTAGATTGAGGAATCCGTAGTTACATAAGGTCTTTAGTCGTATAGAATTTGAAAAATCGTACCTCCAACAACCCCACACACACACACATCCACACACACACCTACAGACATCATCGTAAAAATGTTCAAATCGGATTGTAGGCACCTTAAAATGTGCTTAATCATTAAAATCTGGATATGCGATTTTTAGCATGAATCCAATACCTCTCTTAGCGAGAGGTAAAAATATAGTCCCGTTTATTTTTGATTCACTGTCGTATATACGAGTAAAATGTGTACGCATTTTGTTAATATCGTCCATTGTTCACTTGTTGTGGGACGTCACTACTATATAAGTTTGTGTCATTGCCGACTATAATGATTTTGAACTTACCGGCTGGAGGTTCGTTCGTGAACTTAATACAAAGTTGTAAAAGAGAAATAGGGAAGTTGTCATGAGGTTCTGTAGTAAACCAAAGTCGAAAACCTGGATGACACACGAGCATTTTGTCGTAATCTATTAAGAGGCCAAGGACTTCCATCATGTATTCCAGACCTAAATGGCAATTTTGCAACAGCGCCCAAAAACCCTACAACAATATTTGCATTAATATAAAATTTATTACAACAGATACTACGAGCCTCTGAAAAAAATATATTAATAGCAAGAAGAAATATTTTTTTAGATTACAATAGTTAAGACTATATTTGGGCAATTTTTACTTCCTTGTACGTAAGTAAAGGAAGTATTGTAATCGCGAAAAAATTCGGTTTTCAGATTTCAGCGGAAATATCCATTTTGATCATCCCTGAATCCATTTTGACTAATTTCGTCGTGACGTCTCTACGTACGTATCTCGCATAACTCAAAAACGGTAAGCCGTAGAAAGTTGAAATTTTGTATTTAGGACTTCTATAACATCTAGTTGTGCACCTCCCTTTCTGGTTATTACACAATTTCCAGAAGTGGCACTTTACATGAAGCCTATAATAGATTTTAATGAAAAACTGTTTTAAAATATAATCCAAAACTTTTCAAATTTGGTATACACGACTTTTATGTCAATCGAAATAACATAATAGATTTTGGTTAAAATAGGCTAACCGGAAGTGGTACATTATTTGAAGTTGTTAACAGTTTTTCTTGAATAAAATGATTTTATTTTGATTTTAGAAATAAATGCTTCAAATAAAAGTTTTAGAGAATTAATTTCTGCGTCTAGTACATCAAGTATTATTAAATTAGCCCTTTGTATAAGTGAGATATGTAAATTTAATATTTTTTTTGTTTTTGAAATAAAGCTTGCTATGGATTAGGACAAAACCATAAAAAAAATGTTCATGTCAAATTACGTTAAATACGTGCAATTTTATGATTCGTACAATAACAAATATTATATTTTTATTGTGAAATTAGTCATATTCATTGTTGTAATCAAAGATTTCTTTGTTGTAATCAAAACTCTCTTTAAAAAGAACCGGCTTAGATTATGGTCGCTATATATCTTACTGTTTTGAAGTTAAAATTAATATTTTGTAATTTATTAAAAAAATATGTATAGTTTAATAATAGTACAAGGAAGTCGTGTGGTGTCCACATCAGATTTTTTATTGCTGTTAATATATTTATTTTAGAATGTACGAATACATTTGGTTGGTTGGACTAGTATATGATGAAAATGATTAGGCAGAAGACTCACGTCATCAACCTGAAAAAAGCATTATAAAAAGACAAGTAACGTGTAGTAATTATTAGTTGTTGTTTATTTTTAAAAAAAGAAGAAAAAATATACTAGTATGAAAGAAACGTATGTATATATTAATTTAAAATTAGTTATATTCCGTAAAAGGAATAACGATTGACTTAGAAATAATTGTAAATATCATTAATATATACATTACTTAATACTAGTACTTTTGTTTCTTCTTTTAAAAATAAATAATACCCAATAATTTCTACTAGTTATATTTCATTTTATAAGGTTTTTTTTCAGGTTATTGACGTGAGTCTTCTGCCTAATCATTTTCACTATACTTTTTCTACGACTACAAAATACAGAAAATATTCTTACTTCCTCCATGGCTTGTGCAAGTAATTTCCTGGCATGTACCTCCTGTCCTTGTCCCATGCTCATCGGTTTACATCTGGTTTCCAATTTCTTGGCGTGAGCTTCTATGGCTGTTGTAGGGTCACTTCCCATACTTAGGAAACAAATTAATGGAGAACTATTCCTTGATTCGTCATGAAGGGTGTCCAAGCTTAATATAACAGGCTCCACGTATCTCGGACCGAGAGATTGAGAAATATATTTTCGAGACTGCGAAAGAGTCCGATCGGGACACATTGCACGAATGATTAGAAGTTTTCGATAAACGTCTAAAGAGTTGTAGCCATCGGGGATGCTACATTCTTCGGGAGCGTCGTTGTCAAACCAACGTTTCCAAGCTTTGTCGTTATCTGTTATCTACAAAAAAGGAATCAAACAAAAATAAAATTAATAATAAATTAGTGGAAGAGCATTTTTGGCAAAAGCAACATTATTAGAATAAAGCCATAGATAAATTTAATCTTCGGATAAATATTTTTGTTGTCTTTTCATTTGCAAATAAATTTATTCGAAAGTACATTACATTTCTACATAGTCCAGATTTATTAAAAAACAAAGTAAATATTTTTAATTTTTTGACAGATTCCGATTATGTAAACAAACTGTTCTTATTTTTTTATTACGAGGGTCATTCAATAAGTAAAGAGACAAATTCTATAATTTTAAAACTATTCAATGAATGTGTACAATCTTTTCAGGGGTGTTAGTTGGCAACCTTGGGATATGCTCTGATCAGCTGTTTCATCGTTTTATGTCAACATAACCTCAAAATTTTCAGTTCACCATGGCAAGTCTACTAGAATATTGCACCTTAGAAGAGCAGCGCTCAGTCATTAGATTTTTAGTCGCAGAAGGTGTAAAACCAAGTGAAATTTTTTCTAGAATGTTAATACAGTACGGTAAAAGTTGTATGAACCGTGCGAATTTTTACAAGTGGGTTGATCGGTTTAAAAGTGGCCGAACAAGTGTAGGTGATGAACCCCGATGTGGACGTTCAGTGGAAGTTTCTGGTCCCTCGTTGGAATCGAGGATTGACGGACTTATTCAATAGCCAATACTACTCTGAGATGCTAGAACACAAAGTTAGACCAGCTATCAGGAGCAAACGCCGTGGACTCTTGTCAAAAGGAGTCATTCTTCAGCACGATAACGCCCGCCCTCATACAGCCCAGCTGACCCGTGATAAGCTTCAAGAATTGGGTTGGGAGGTCTTACCTCATCCTGCCTATAGTCCCGACCTCGCCCCATCTGATTTTTACCTGTTTGGACCACTCAAAGACGCCCTACGTGGAAAAAGATTTGCTAACAATGAAGAAGTTAAGGAAGCGGTGCAAAAGTGGCTTCGGGGTAAATCGAAAGAATTCTTCGCCAAGGGAATTAGGAAGCTGCAAGAAAGATGGGACAAGTGCATAACTGTGGGGGGTGATTATGTTGAAAAATAGCCTTAATTTTGAAAGATTGAAATAAACCGTTTTTGAGCTATAGCCATTTGTCTCTTTACTTATTGAATGACCCTCGTACAAATTGGGGTTCGTATTTGATCTCAAACAGTGCATACATAGGTAAATCCCTCCTTGGGTAAATCATTATAAAGATCCTGACATTTGAAGCTAGTAAGACTTACAGCGGTAATAATAAACAAGGGTTAAGTTCAGAATAGTTTCTGTTTAACACAGGAATATCTATTCCTAGTTTATAACGAGCTTAATCCACAAATTTATAATGTAACGTGCGCCCCTGACTTAAGAGTATGCGAGCGCTGTCAGTGGTAGAATATTCCCGAGCGATGACATAATCCCCGGCGGGAGAAAACCCTTACGCGTCTAGACTGGTGGATTATTTCTTTGTATTCATTGTGGCGTCGGAATGTTCGAGAAGGACATCGCGATATGTAAACCCGTCGTTAAAGCTAGTGATATAAATATTGTTGAAAAAATAATCTTAGTATTTAAGCATTTAATAATATTCTTACTTTTAAATTAGTGTTTATAATTATTTAATCGTAGTGTTAGTTATTTTTATTATCTTTTTTTAATATTTCTCCTAATTATTTATCGTTTAATAAACATATTATTTTAATTAATTTTATTTCTCTTCACCCAAATAAATAAACGTTACAATAATAATAAACATGGAATAAGACTTAACTCTAGAATAAACTCTACATAAATGTCATTTTAACACAGGGTTAAAGATATTCTCGGAATACCTAATCAAAATTATTTATTATTATCGCTATATAACTTTAAGTACGGATTTCTCTATTGGGCATTCATGAAAAGGGTTGAATAAATTAATGTGATGTAACTTTGAAACCATTTGAGATATGGGGACGAGATTTGGTGAACTACTTACTTGTTGAAGAATATTGGTGTACTGTCTTAACGTAGATAGTTGTACCAAATTCAACCAAGTCATATCAGTGATCCATTTTGATGCTTTTGGTGGACATGCATTTAAATCTAAAGCTGCACCGCCTATCATCATATTTAAGTATTAAACTTTTCTGGACATTGGAAGATTTTGAATTTACCTTTAATCAAGTTTTGGAATTCATCATGGCTGATAAATCCTCTTTCTAAATCAATTTTTAAACACATCATCAATAGGAATAAATATTTATGTACTTCGTATAATCCGCGGCATTTGTATTTGTATATTTCGAACGTCATTGTTTCTATTATATATCCTATACGCCTACAAATTGAAAAATCAATTGTAAATTAAATTATTATTAAACACAATTATAAAATAAAATAAAACAATATTACAATACTTCCTTTACTTACGTACAAGGAAGTATTGTAATCGCGAAAAAATTCGGTTTTCAGATTTCAGCGGAAATATCCATTTTGATCATCCCTGAATCCATTTTGACTAATTTCGTCGTACGTACGTACGTACGTATCTCGCATAACTCAAAAACGGTAAGCCGTAAAAAGTAGGCTAACCGGAAGTGGTACATTACTTGAAGTTGTTAACAGTTTTTCTTGAATAAAATGATTTTATTTTGATTTTAGAAATAAATGCTTCAAATAAAAGTTTTAGAGAATTAATTTCTGCGTCTAGTACATCAAGTATTATTAAATTAGCCCTTTGTATAATTAATTAATTTATGATTACACTGTAATTATATTATATTAAATCTTTCACGCTATTCTTCTATATTCTGATATTATTGCTAAATCTAAACAGGTTTAACATTCATTTCTCCTTCTCAATTTTTTATATGTATTTTCTTTTCGAATACTTACAACTTACCTATTAATTCATAAAATAATTCAGTTATATGTTATTAAATTATTCAAATATCTTTTTATGCTGAATACTGAAAATCGATTTCATATTCATCTTAAGATATGAAAAATTTAAATCGGTCAGTTTATTAAAATGCCTACATATCCATTCTGTAGATAGTGAAGAAATGATAAGTTTTTCAAGGATGAGTATAGAAAAAATAAATTACCGAGATGTTATAGGACTTTTTTCTGCATGTTCCATAGACAAATCAAAACGTTCTAAAAACTGAGCCAAAGCTGTTTGGTACATGTTGTTTACCATAGCCATAGTTACAATTAAGAAGTATAGGACACTTCCTCTAGTAGCTACAGGTCTAAAACAAAATATTAACGTTGATACAGTATTTTTTTTAAAGATGTCCGATCAAGGTTATCTGTATCATGAACGAACTAACAAATAGGCATACATTTATCTCTTTCCTTTGCAAAGGCTATAAGCGTGTACGATAAGAATGGATATAACACGCTTGTCTTTCAAAAATTCATATTTCTTCGACTAAGTTAGAACATTCCACTTTAAAACGATGCTAATTGTGGATAATACTTTCACTGTAACGTAAGTTTATTTATTAATTCAGGTACATTACCTGGATACTACTGAATTTGTCAGAATATTCGTTGATAACCTAGATCGGACATCTTTCAAAATTTTTACTGTAAATATGAGAAAATAATGAAAAATATTCGCACCGAAATTCTTCTCTCGCTACGTTGATTTTAGCTTCTGTGACTTTAGCTATGTCCAACTTTTCCTTTACATCAGCAGCAGTGTTTTTCGTAACATTCAGGACACCAATAACGGAGTCATCGTCCACCAATGATCCTTGAGTTGTTGTTAATTTGTATAAAAGATTTGCTTCTAATTCCTGCATTTTTCTTTTATTGGCCGTTACATCAGTTACGAGTTTTATTCGTTCAGCTTCCAATTCGTTCTTTTCTGTGACTATTACTCGACCTAACAACTGGTCTTCCAAACCTGACAAGAGATAATATATTTCATGGTTTAACACCCATTTCTGGGTGTGCCAATCTCCCTTTAATTTTTTACCTCCCGCCAACCTACAAGGATGGATTGAAAAGTTTCTGGAATTACATGAATATATATATATATATATATATATATATATATATATATATATATATATATATATATATATATATACAAAAGTTTTGGATCGCATAACTTCAATACCACGATTCCAAAAATTATATTTTTTTCGTATTCCTCAAGTTTACATCCAGAACAACTGATTAATTGGTGAAGCGGAAGTAGCCTCATTTGAAGATTTAACAGTTAAATTTGATTTATTGACATTTAACGTTATTATAACTTAAATAATATATTATTCTCTATACTATTTGATTACATTTTATACTTCATATTCAATAGATATAGAGTTAAAGAATTTTAAAGAAATTAAATTTTATAAATCAGCCAGCTATGCTAAACATGGAAACTACTAATATATTCATATAATTCAAATGGACAGATGTCGGTATAAATAAACAATAAATTAATGTGGCAGAGATGAGGATGTTGAAGTAGATGTTCCTCAAGTTTACATCCAGAAGAACAACTGATTAGATTTTGCTTATAATTGCTGAACCGGAAGTAGCCGCATTTGAAGATTTAACAGTTTATTTGATTTATTGATTTGATTCCATTTTATACTTCATATTCAATAGATATAGAGTTAAGAAATTAAATTTTATAAATCAGCCAGCTATGCTAAACATGGAAGTTACTAATATATTAATATAATTCAAATTGACAGATGTCAGTATAAATAAAAAGTAAATTAATGTGGCAGAGATGAGTATGTTGAAGTAGATGTTGGGGAAGACACGGAAAGATAGGTAAGGAAATAACTCTAGTGTTACAAGTTTCTAGAAAGATACAAGCGAGATGATTACATTGGTTTGAAAATGTCATGAGGAGAAATGAATAATATATTGGATGAATGCTTAGTAATAGAAGGTTGAAGAAACAGAGGAAGACCAAAGATAAGATGGAAGGACTGCATAAAACAGAAATGAGTGGCAGAAGAAAATAAAAAATAGCGACCCCCAACGAATGGGGAAGGCTAAAGAAGAAGAAGATGTCAGTGTCAAGTGCAATTTGCATAGTTTGTTTATGAAATAATTTTACTGGAAATTTAGAATTTATGTATTGAATTTGTACATAATACACAGTATTGGCGGAAGGTATTGTGCTGGCCACAACAAATTTTTTTTCATGTCATTCTGGAGACTTTTCAATCCACCCATTAGATATACATCTAATATAATCCAAAATTTCGTATTACAGACTTTTCTATTTATTGAAACAACAAATTAGATTTGGTTTACAAACAACCAACCGGAAGTGATATTTTACTTAAAGCTCATTGCTATTTTAAACATGCAACTGGCGGGAGGTCATGTGCTGGTTAATTGTCGAATTTTACCTTTCATGGTGACGGTAAAGTCTATAATAGATGTTCTGGCAGACACTTCAGGAGTATATGAAGGATTTGGTAATTTTGTAGTCATATACATTCTAAAATCATCATTGACATCAATTTCTTTATCTCCTAATTTGACTTTATAGCTTGAACCAATTTTTATATGATTCTTTTCTAAGACATTGTCGAGACAAGGATCTAGTTCTTCGCCTATATCTTCTATTATTAACGGGAAACCGAGAGATACTGCGTCTTCTACGTGATTTCTAAGAAAAATAAATAGAAATGAATTAAGAGATATTGTATACTGTAATAAAATTCGCCATTTATTATGTAAATATTTCAAAAAAGTTATTTTAAATATAACTTGATTCAAATCGACCTCTTCTCTGTGACGTCACGCTTACATACTTAAATGTGACATGTCAAAGTGACAGTTCATAACAGAACATAATCTTGTTTATTCTATCTTGATAGCAATCTAACCTAACAAACAAGTTCCCCTTACCCCGCAAGACATACGTTGTAAAATATCTTAGTCATACTTCGAGCAGCACGTCGGAACTAAGTTGCAACGGAAGCGGAAAGAGTAACGTCACAGTGGGGGTATTTTCAGCATTTTTTTTGCATTTAATAACAAAAATTGTGCAAAATAAAAAAATATGGAAAATTTAAAAATACTTGCTTCTAATAAAAAAAACAAAAAAGGCGAAACTACCCCATTATTGTGTTTCATACACAAATAATTATTACCGGAAATATTTATGATTCAAGGCAGAAACAATTAAATTATTTTCTCGTTCCATATTTTTGATCCAATTCTTGCCTTGAGTTTGCGGGTCAATCAACAAAGGAAACCTTGAAGCTTTCGTAACAATAATTCCATTTTGTATTGACAAATCATCAGTTGGTAAACCTTGTAAATTCCATTCGCCAATCTACATACAATATTATATTATTATACGAGCCCAAATGTATTCGTACTCTCTGAAATAAATATATTAACACCAATAAAAAATAAATTTTTATGTTACAATAGTTAAGACTATATTTGGCCATTTATTTTATGTATTAATAAAGTGTACTGGATTTAAATACAATGTTATTAACTAACTTTATCATTTAAACAATAATCTACGGGCAAATATATGACAAAAGACAAGTCCCAAACTTTTTAGTTCCAACAGTAAATAATATATTTATGTTAGTATTACCTATAAAACTGAGGGTAAAGGTAACTGACAATATACTCAATTAATTGCCATCTTAAATTTTATTACTTTATTTGCGAATTATTAAAGACGAAAACATTTATAACATGCAGACAATGGTTTATTTACAAATAAATTATTATTAAACCTAAGAAATTTTATTATAAGCAATCAAGTTTTATACACTCTATTAATACACCATATCAAAATTTGTTGAATTGGAGTAATAATCATCCAGAAGTTTATTTATTCTTGTTTTTAATATGATAGAAGGTGGTACTTTAATAAATAAATAATTTTACTAAAATATAAAATATTGTCAGTTTCCTTTACCTTCAGTTTTATAACCAATACTAACATAAATATTGTATTATTTACTGTTGGAACTAAAAAAATTAGCACGTGTCTGTTGTCATATATTTACCTGTAGATTATTGTTAAAATGATAAATTTAGGTAATAACATTATATTTAAATCCAGTACACTTTATTAATACATAAAATAAAAAATTGCCCAAATATAGTCTTAACTATTGTAATCTAAAAATTTATTTCTTCTTGCTGTTAATATATTTTTTTCAGAGGGTACGACTACATTTGGGGTTGGGTAGAAAAACAATCATCTACAACAACCAAAATTTTTTTTTCTCACCGTCGCGTTGTCTATTAAACTATCTGTGACGTTAATATTTAAAGAAACGGGTATTTTTCTGTCAATTAAACTTTCTATCCAAGAGTTTTGTAAGTTCGTTCTGAATTCTTGATTGAATGGACCTGTATAGCCTAAGAATGCGGTGAGAAGAATGACGTCACCAACAAGACGTTCGATTTCGGATTTGAATTGGGCGGATTGTTCCGTCCAACGGATTTTTTCGCCGCCCAAACCGTCGATTAGAGCTTTGGCGGCGTCCATTTTTGCTTTGCATTTGTCGGCGATCTCTTGAACTTCCTACAAAATTTGAAAAATGTGATAGAAAAGCTTAAGAGGGTTGTCTAAAAAGTTATGAGTCTCAATATGTATAAATACAATTGCCCAGCCGGAAATGGGTAATATACCGTGATGATATATACAGTAAGATGTCCAAACCAAGCAAGTTGTTTTTACCTTCCGTTACCTTTAGGTAAGGAAGGAATTGTCTTTGATCAAAAAATTAAATGATGAGTTTTTAGTGAATAAGTACGTTTTAGGGTCCACATAATACGATTTTACCATTTTTACGATGATGTCTGTATGTATGTATGTATGTATGTATGTATGTATGTATGTATGTGTATGTATGTGTGTGTGGGTGTGTGTGTGTGTGTGTGTGTGTGTGTGTGTGTGACAAAAATTTCTTCTTCGATAACTCGTGGCCGCGTGCCAGAGTGTCTGGTCGCGAATCTGGGGAACCGGGTTCGATCCCGACCGATGTCAATTATTTCGAATTTTAAACGGCATTCAATTGACCCCTGTGGTGCACTCTCCACTCAACAATGAGTGCCCGTGCGGTGACGCCTGGTAAACGTACAACGGTACAAATATGTCATCATCATTACCTATACAAAGCAGATTGGCTCACCCAGCAATGGGTAATATGCCGTGATGATATATTTATTTATTTATTTATTTATAACTCCAATACTACAATTCCAAAAATTATAATTCTTTCATATTACTGTTTCGTACGTCCATATGAAGAGTTGATTAGGTTTTGGTTACGATTGATTAACCGAAAGTACCCTAATTAGAAGAGTTTAACAGTTTTTCTTTAAAAAAACGCTGTTAATATCAATCATGAAATACTGTTAAAATTTTTTAATTAGAGTACGTCCGGTTAATCAGTCATAACCAAAATCTAATCAACTCTTCATATGGACGTACGAAACAGGAATGTGAAAGAATTATAACGTTTAGAATTGTAGTATTGAAGTTATCGAATTTTTGTCACACACACACACACACACACATACATACACTAATTTTTTTAAATATGTCCAATCAAGGTCATCTGTATCATGAACGAATTAAATTGGCATACATTTATGTCTTTCCTTTGCAAAGGCTATAAGTGTGTGCAATAGGGATGGATATAACACGCTTGTCTTTCAAAAATTCATATTGTTTCGACTAAGTTAGGACATTCTACTTTAAAACGATGTTCGTTGTTGATAATACTTTCGCTGTACCGTAAGTTTATTTATTAATTCAGATGCAGTACCTTAATTCATAGCCGTACGAATAACGTTATTTTATGTTAGAGTCACTGACACTGACATTGTGTCTGTATCTTATTTGTCACATATTCGGTTTTACATTTGCTAATAAACGTACTAGTTGACTTATTTTTGAATTTTGAATGCTTTTATTGTAACATATTTTTATAATAATAAAATAACAGTAGTATCTTATGTACCCTCATAAAAACCAAGCAAACGACACTACTGAATTTGTCAGAATGGGCGGAGCAAAAATCTGAATTCATACAATTCGTAGACAACCTTGATCGGACATCTTTCAAAAATTTTACTGTACATACTAAGGAAATCAGACGATTTCGTTCGATTTCACCCGACAACATGACGTCATCAATTCCTTCCCTCCCCTGGCGATTTAAATCATATGGTTACAATTGATTACGTGTGGATCAAGTCGGAAACACATACAGACATCATCGTAAAAACAATAAATTAGTATTGTAGGAACCTAAAACGTTCTTATTCATCAAAAACTCACCATCGAATTTTTTGACCAAAGACAATACCTTCCTTACCTATAGGTGACGGAAGGTAAGAAAATCATGCAACACCTTATTCTAAGCCAGTATGGAATTGTGCGATTTATTATTACTATTATAAGTTTACAAAAGACGGAGTACCTGGTTGTAAACTCAGACGCAAAGTTCAAGGTCTTAATTAATGACAACGTCGAAGTCCAACAAGTTGATAGCTTTAAATACCTGGGGGCACAAATTGATAAGAATGGTTTGGGGAACACAGAAATAAGACAACGAATATAAAAATAATAGGATGCCTAAACTCTGTATGGTGGGACAAAAATATCTCGATTAAAAATAAAAAGCATATAGGTCAATCTATGGTCGAATCTGTACTTTGTTATGGGTCGGAAGTATGGACTTTAAACGCAGAGATGAAAAGGAGACTCACAGCAGTCGAGATGGACTACGTAAGAAGAAGTGCCAGAATCTCCAGGGTGGAGAAAAAAACTAATGAAGAAATTAGAACTAGAATGAATGCCAGAGAAACAGTCATAGAAAGAATTGAGAGGAGAAGCTTAAAGTAGTTTGGGCATCTTCTAAGGATGCCAGAGGAACGATGGCCGAAGAAAGTATACAAATGGAGGCCGCCCAGGAGAAGAAAAAGAGGACGACCAAGGCGGTCATGGAATGAAGGCATCAGACATGCGATGGAGGAGAGAAATTTAGAAGAAGCCCATGCCATGAATAGAGAGGTTTGGCGGAGGGGAACAGGAATACGGCAAGAAGCTGTCCACGATATGCAATAACTATGTAGTATTATAAATCCTCATATATATTGTAATATTGTACCTGTAATATATATATATTATTACCTGTTTTTTGACCATGGCAGTATCAAATCTTGCCTGGCATTCAGCCACTTCAGCCTCTTTTTCCATCAGCAAATTCATAGCAGCATCAAGTTCTCTCTTGGCTGCGTTATACCTCGCTGTTTGCCTGGCCAAATTAGCCTTCAAAGGCAACACATCTTTGTTAATAGAGAAGAATGTTGCCATTGACAACGTCCACTGAATCAAACCAGCAACGTTACCACACGCTTGCTTCGCAGCTTCGAAAGTATACATGGGATATTGGAAGTAAGGGACTAGAAGATCGACCACTTCTCCGTTGATGGTGTCTTTTGGATAGTTTTGGAGATTCCACAAGAATCTGGTGTCTGCCATCATCTAATAAAGAAGTAGTTTGTTCATTAACATCGTAAGAATGAACATTTTTGTTTCTTACTTTGAGGGAATCTGCCCAAGCTGCAAACAAGAAGTTCTTTTCGAAATCTGGACGAACGGGTTCTACTTTCTTCTTGAAAAGAATTAGTACAGCATCCATGATAAGTGTGATAAGATATGGAGGCTTGCCCAGTTTTCGCACAGTTGCTATATCAGATGCTTTGATAGTCTAAACACAAATTATTATTGATAATTAATAATAACTTTTAATAATGGTTGACATGTTGAATAACAATTTTAACAGGGTATATTATAAAACAACTATTATGTATTGGTTGTGTCCGGTGACAACTAGATTAGACATTATTTAGTAAAATACACATTCCACAACTAAAAATTATGTTGGAATTATTATTCCAACAAACCGTGTGGAATAATTCCGTACGCCGTTTGGAATAATTCCGCACGGCTTTCGACGAATCACAATCTATTTAGCCGCATATTATGCGCGGTATATGAAATATCTTGGTTCGGTTGCTATGGTTATAACTCTTTGTTTTATTTTTATTTATTTCTGTATTGGCGTTCGACGTTTTTAAGTTTTGAACAGTTTTAGAGTTTTTTGTTAAGTTTTACAGGTTTTTGGAGTTGTCCAGAGTAATAAGTTTATCTAAATAATAATATATTAGAAAATTAATTGAAGACATTTTATAGAAATACGTATAAAGTGGAAATGAAGATATAGATATGGAATGTACGTCACCAGAAATAAGGGAACTTGCTGATGATACAGGGAGTCAGTTATTACCAAATAAATCAAAAGAAAATATGATTGGAGTTATTATAAGCAATTTATGGACTGGCGTCAAAATAGCTATTTGTGTATTAAGAGCGCAAAATAGGACATTGTCGATTGAGAGGTTGTTGCCGCGCGACGCAGGAGCGCGGCATTCTCTCGAAATCGACAATGTCCATTTGCGTTCGAAACACACACAAGATTTTTTTCTACAGTCGCTACCACAACAAAAAATAATAAAATGTACACTTTGTACTTACACTACTACTCAATTAATAAGGATTAATATAAAGAAAAAACGTCTTTTATATTTAATTTTAATTTATCGTTATTTCCCATTCTTCTTGACCTATTGCTTCAATCTATTCTAAACATTTTATACTTTCGTTTTTGTAAATGAATGCCCTATTTTATTTTCACAAAAGTGCGGCATTTTTTTTTGGTTTTGTAACATACCGACAGAGCAGTTATTTGTCAGATTGATTTGTGAAGGTGTTAAATGTGTCACTACAGTGCCATTAGTTCCTGACTAAACGTTTCCATTAGGAAGTGACATTTCTCAACATTGTATAGTTAGAAATTTGGACAGCGAGCGTTTTTTCTATTTTTCTATATTTAATGGTATATGATAATGTTATTATTATCAATCAACATTTTATGTATAATTTCTAAAATCTTGTTAGAGAAAGTATAGTCTACAACACGTTTGGAATGGCATATTCCACACTCGCAAACCGTAGTCCTCGCCAAATTTTTGCTCGTGTGGAATATAGGCCATTCCATTACTAGTTGTATGATATACTATTCTTACTTGTAAGGCAGCTTCTGCCGCATCTAAAGCTGGTTTAGCAACAATCAACTTCTGTTCAGCCTCCGCCTGGTCCTTGGAGATGATCTCCACCAGAGCACTAGCTCTGTCCGCCACAGAATTGGCTTCTTCTTTCACCTTATTAGCGAGTTCAGAAGCGACCATCACATCTTGTAAGATCGTTTCTGCTTCTGCGTTTGCGACGGCAATGTCTTTTTCCTTTAACTCTAGATCTTTCTTTAAAACTTCTACACTTTCTCCGGCTTCTACTAGCTTAGCTAAACCCACGTTCATACGTTTTGCCATGATTTGAATAGTTTTGTGTTTGTCTTCGTACACAGTCTTATAATCCTGGATGAAGGACAGGAATGATTTTGGAGTTACGTGCGTTTGTCGGCGGAATCTATAGAAAAAAAAATCGCTCAATAGATGTATTCTTTTTAGTCAGAATTGAATGAATGCCCGCATTACCATTTTTACGATTATGTCTGCATGTGTGTGTGTGTGTGTGTGTGTGTGTGTGTGTGTGTGTGTGTGTGTGTGTGTGTGTGTGTGTGTGTGTTTGTGTGTGACGATTTCTTCAAAGACGATACCTCCAACACTACAGTTCCAAAAATCTGTTGTGGCCAGTACAATACTTCTCGCTATTTTCATTTTATGTTGCATAGGGTGCGAGCAGTTATGTGACTTTGTTAGCCGCAAGCAGATATGGAGGCCCGTGTCAAAATGACAACTAGTAATAATGTACATAGGTGTCAAGTATCATAAGTTTTCATTCAAAACATTATGATTTTTCAAATCCATGTGGATTACTTTCCTCGACAAGTATATTCCATACATTTAATGACAAATAAACATCAGAATGAAAAATTATGACATATGACAATTGTGACATCTATATAAATAACTATTAGCTTTGAATATATAATACATATAAGAACGGCAACGTAATGTATTTAGATTAAATATTTCGAGAGAAGGTGCCATCTATCCCTCCCTATACGAATTATTTCTGAGTTAGTTAAAAAAATACATAATAGGTGGATGTTGCACAGTATTGCCACGTAGCTAGAACAGCAAGTTAAGATTTTATAAAGGTTTTTAAGTTTGCTACTGTAAAACAAGTATACATGTACATTGAAGATTCAAAATATATTATCTGGTTATTATGAAACAATATTTTTGAATTATTGATTATTGAATACCTCTAACAAATAGTAACTGGCAATGCTGTCAGCACGATTTACCGTAGTTCATAGTTTTGTGATAGGAGTCACTAGCTATCTATAATAATTTTGTGAATAAAAAGAGACAGATATAGTATCTTGCTAGGCCATATGCGTTGCCGTTCTTATATGTATTATATATTCAAAGCTATTAGCCGCCATTCTGACACGGATCCTCATCTGCTCGTGCCCTATAAGTAACGAATTTAACATTTCTTGTACACACAAATAATTGAAATTGTATCTCTTCTTTCGTTCTATGAGTAATTTTGTCCTACTACTCTAATATGTTCAAAATTCTTCAAATTCATTGACGGTATTAGCGGTATTTCTTAAGAATATATGTAATATTAACATACCTATAATTTAAATACATACGAGGTGTGTTCAAAAACTATCGCGAATTTTGAATTTTCGCGGGTTACGTATATTCGAATTTCGATCTTTTTGTGGCTTTATGTTGGTACTCATGTCTCTCACTTATGTCGACAAGTTCGGCCATTTTGAATGTTCACTTACTTGTTGACAGCTGCTTTGCTTGCACGTGTTTTGGATCGTCTTCGATTTTTACCTAATGTGCTTATTCGTTAAAAACTGACTATGAATTTTTTGACCAAGACAATATCTTTCTTATCTAAAGGCGACGGAACGTAGAAAAAAATAATTCATTTAAAATTTGTCATTGTCATAAAATGTTTTTATCAAAGAAGTTATTTCATTTCTACTCGTACTTCTTTGATAAAAACATTTTATGACAATGACAAATTTTAAATGAATTATTTTTTTCTACGTTCCGTCGCCTTTAGATAAGAAAGATATTGTCTTGGTCAAAAAATTCATAGTCAGTTTTTAACGAATAAGCACATTAGGTAAAAATCGAAGACGATCCAAAACACGTGCAAGCAAAGCAGCTGTCAACAAGTAAGTGAACATTCAAAATGGCCGAGCTTGTCGACATAAGTGAGAGACATGAGTACCAACATAAAGCCACAAAAAGATCGAAATTCGAATATACGTAACCCGCGAAAATTCAAAATTCGCGATAGTTTTTGAACACACCTCGTATTTAATTAATAATACAATAATATATATTAAATGTACTTGTACCTCCCAGAAAAATCTGATCGTTCTTTCAACGTCCACACGCACGCACGTACATACACACACACACACATACACACACACACACACACATCATCGTAATAATGTTAAAACGGAGTTAAATATCATTCTTTTACATTTAATGTTGTTATAAATATTAAAGATATTCTATTATATATACTTTATATTCAATGGATATAGAGTTAAAGAATTATAAAGAAATTAAATTTCATAAATCAACTAGGCATGCTCTAACTATGGAAACACTACTATATTAAGAAAATTCTATTGACAGATGTCAGTGTCAATGAAAAGAGAATGAATGTGGTAGAGATGAGGATGTTGAGATGAATGTTGGGGAAGACAAGATAGGATAAGGAATGAGAAGATAATGTGATATATTGGTTTGGACATGTCATGAGAAGTGGTGAATAATATATTGGAAGAAGAATGAACAGCTTAGTAGTAGTTAGAAGAAACAGAGGAAGGCCAAAGAGAAGATGGAAGGACTGTATTGCGGAAATCTTAAGAGAAAAGGAACTGAATGAGGACGACAAGCAAAATAAAAAATCAAGAATAGCGACCCCTAACGAATGGGAAAAGCAAAGAAGAAGAAGATGTCAATGTCAAATGCAATTTACATAGTTTGTTTATAAATCGTAGAAATAGGCTATTTGGATCGAGGAGAATTTAAATAAACGAAGAAAGAAATTGTGAAAAATTCATGGACCTCGCTGGGATTTGAACCCAGGGCCTTCCTATATCTAGTAGGACGCGCTAACCAATTGACTTCGATGGGAACTCGTGGCTCAGTTGGTTAGCGCGTTCTACTAGATATAGGAAGGCCCTGGGTTCAAATCCCAGCGAGGTCCATGAAATTTTCACAATTTCTTTCTTCGTATTTAAATTCTCCTCGATCCGAAAATGTTCATTGACTTCGATAGGAACTCGTGGCTCAGTTGGTTAGAGCGTCCTACTAGATATAGAAAGGGCCTGGGTTCAAATCCCAGCGAGGTCCATGAATTTTTTACGATTTCTTTCTTCGTTTATTTAAATTTTCCTCGATCCAAATAGCCTATTTCTACGATTTAAAAACATTTAGGATGAATCTCAAATATTTATAATCTATAGTTTGTTTATGTAATAATTTTACTGAAATTTTACCTTTCGAAATAAGTACCACAAGTAGCTGAAACTTCGTTATGAATAGAACCAGTCATATCTATAAGTTGAACTTTGACCTCTGGTGTGCATACAATGTTGAATTTTTGCAAATAATGATTGCCAACAGCTATTAAAGCATCTTTGGGCCATGGGTGGAACCATTTCATTGTACACCCAGAAATTAGGGCTGGGAATTTCAAGGCCCTACTACGAAACTTCTCTCCGACCTAAGAATCATTGATTAAAAATTGCTTTACAATTCAACAATCCTCATACTTACTGGCGAAAAACATAATACTACGTGAAGATTATTTCTAGATCTTGAAATAAAATAATCGTATAGATTATCGTTCGTTGGTGGTCGTTTTGGGAAATCCTTCTTCATAGATGGTATTATTTCCGTTTGAATTTCATCTAATTCATCTTTGGCAAACAAATTTGCTATTTCTCCCGACCCTATAAGATTATTAATAAACTCCAAGAAACTTTCTTCTTTAATTTCATTGTCTGTAAAGACAAATGTGGTTCCTTGTCCTTTATGTCCAGCTGATCGGTACAGAAACTTGAGATCGTCCATTAAATTAGACACCGAGTAGATTCTAAGAAAGTAAGAATGATTTATAGCTAGAAATATATGAAAAAGAAAGTTCTACCTGGTTATGGTTATTTGGAAAGTGATATATCCAGCCATAAAGGAAGCCAATCTACATAAACTTTGCTTTCCAGAACCACCGACTCCTACAAGGAGAGCGTTGCCTCTTGGAGTTCGGACAATTCGAGAAATAATCATTAAATTACATAGGGCATCGTGGAAAAATACCATATCCATTTTACTGCCTCGAACATACTCGTTGTATTGAGCCATATATGCGAATACTTTTTCCAGAACAAATTCATAACTAAAAAAAATAAATATATCATTGTTCTACATAGTCCCCTCTGATGTCAACAAACTTAGTCTAGCGTTTTCCAACTTTTCGATTCCCTCCCGAAAGTGGATTTCTTTGAGGTTCTCAAAATAAGCATTTACTGCATCGATGGCTTCTTCGTTGGACCGTAATATATTTCCAGTGTTGATCGTTGTGAGTTTTGGGAAAAGATGGAAATCGAAGGGAGCCAAATCGGTCGAGTACTGTAGATAGGGAATAATTTCAAACCTCAGTTCGTTCAATTTTTGTTTAGCAATTCGACTTGAATAAGCTGGCGCATTGTTGTGAGGACCTCAAAGAAATCTATTTTCGGGAGGGAATCGAAAAGTTGGAAAAGGCTGGACTAAGTTTGTTGACATCAGAGGGGATGTTAAATATTATTAGCACGATCAGTTTTTTTTTAACTTTACCGATAGGGTTTCCAACGCAGTAAGTTTTGTTTACAAATTACTGATCAGTAAGTGATGTGACTGCCTACCGATTTGGAGGCGGGAAAATTACATAAATAAAAAATAAATGTATAATTTTTAAAGCTTTAACGATAACAAAACAACGATCATAGCTTACTCAAAAATGACAATTTTTTTTTAAATGTCATTTTTTAAATAATTCTAAACTTTAATTTGTTATTATTGTGACGATCGTGCAAAAAATATAATAAGCATTGCGGGCATTAAGTGCTTCTTACCGGTATCGGTAATCCTCAACCGGTAAGGTGCATTTACTGCCCTTAATACTTAAATAACTATTTTGTTCATGTCATTCCGGAATAGTGTAATAAAAATAAACAAATGAATAAACTAGAGATGAAGATAAGGGCTGGTAACACAAGCCCTGTTTTAACTAAAACGATGTTTTAAGAAATGTCAAATTTCATTATTTAATATTAACTTTGAATATATAATACATATAAGAACGGCAACGCATATGGCCTAGCAAGATGCTATATCTGTCTCTTTTTATTCACAAAATTATTATAGATAGCTAGTGACTCCTACCACAAAACTATGAACTACAGTAAATCGTGCTGACAGCATTGCCAAATAGTATTTGTTAGAGGTATTCAATAATCAATAATTCAAAAATATTGTTACATAATAACCAGATAATATATTTTCAATCTTCATTGTACATGTATACTCTTGTTTTACAGTAGCAAACTTAAAAACCTTTATAAAATCTTAACTTGCTGTTCTAGCTACGTGGCAACACTGTGCAACATCCACCTATTATGTATTTTTTGAACTAACTCAGAAATAATTCGTATACGGAGGGATAGATGGCACCTTCTCTCGAAATATTTAATCTAAATACATTACGTTGCCGTTCTTATTAATAATAAATAATATCAAAATTGATCAAAATATGATTTTAAAGCAGAACATAGTTTATAATCAAACAAATATTTTTAAAAAAATCGCTCTTCAAACGTAAGAGTGAAATTAAATATTGAAATTTGAATTTGACGTTTCTTAAAACAGCGTTTCAGTTAAAACCAGGCTTGTGGTACCAGCCAAGGTGTTTAAGTTTTGTTTTTACCTGGGCATCTCTTCGTATATCTTCGGAGGTTCAAACGAGAACCCTTCGGGTTCTTCGCCTGTAGGCTCTGGGGGTTCCCTCAAAAAATCAACAAAATATGTCTCTTCATTAGAGAAATGTTCATAATAATCTCCTAACTCAGATTCTGCTTGTCTTCTTAAATTAAACAAGAACCAATTGTTATCGTCAAAATTTGTAAATCTATCGGCTATCACACGAATACACTCATGTCTCCAAAGTTTCAGCAATGTTGATATCGCTTGACATTCGAGATCCTGAATCGTGAGGATTCCTTCCCAAATTCGAGAAAGATCACGCAAATTGAATACATAGTGGAATTTTGCTGGGGTTGGTAACATTTTCGTTTTTGTTTGTTGCCAAACGCGGCGAGTGAGGGGAATTAAAAGAGGAAGGAAATTTACGACTGGTTCAGATTTGAATCTGGGCATGGAGAAGTATCCTTCGCCAATTTGACCTAGAGGAATAAAACAATTGTGGATCTATTGCAAAAGAGTCATCCTTGGGAAAACATCTGAGCGATCAGTGTGATTTTTTGCCTTCCGTCACCTTTAGGTAAGGAAGGTATTGTCTTTGGTCAAAAAATTCAATGATGAGTTTTTAGTGAATAAGCATGTTTTAGGGTCCCTATAATACGATTTTACCAATTTTACGATGATGTCTGTATATAGGTATGTGTGTCTCATTTGAAGATTTACCAGTTAAATTAAATTTATTGACATTTAACGTTAATATATATTAAAGAATATATTATTCTCTATATGATTTGATTGCATTTTATACTTCATATTCAATAGTTATAGAGTTAAAGATTTTTTAAGAAATTAAATTTTTAGATTTTACCATTTTTACGATGTCTGTATATATGTATGTGTGTCTGTGTGTGATGAAAGTTTCGGCTCGTATAACTTCAATACCACGATTCCAAAATTTATATTTTTTTCGTATTCCTCAAGTTTACATTCAAAAGAATAGGTGATTAGAATTTCGTTATAATTGGTAATAGTTTTTCTTAAAAGAAAAAAAAAACAATTAAATATTATTAGAACTTAAAGAATATATTATTCTCTATACGATTTGATTGCATTTTATACTTCATATTCAATAGATATAGAGTTAAAGAATTATAAAGATATTCAATTTCATAAATCAGCCAGCTATGCTAACCATGGAAACTGCTAACATATTCAGATAATTCAAATTGACAGATGTCAGTATCAAGGAAAACAAATGAATGTGACAGAGATGAGGATGTTGAGATAGATGTTGAATATGTCATCGTTACCGAAATTTGTGTACAAAGCAGATATCATCGTGAAAATGTTAAAATTGGATTGTAGGGACCTTAAAACGTAGTCATTTACCAAAATCTCGATATGCGATTTTTAGCACGATCCCTATACCTCCCTTACCAAGGGTAGCGGGAGGTAAAATCACCCTGATCGCTCAGATGTTTCTCCGACGATGACGTTTGGGCAACAGATCGGGAAAAATTGTAACTAACACCGTACCAATCTCCAGAAAATATTTTTCTGATTGGATAGCACCTCGTATTTTACTTACTAAATATTTTATCCATGGAATTATTGCTTGGTAAAGTGCAGTTAAAAATATTAAATTGTCTCTTTAATCTTGGAGGAATATCATTTCTTCCTCCTCCAGGATGGTTCATAGCAGCCAAGAACTGCATGTCTAAAATGAAGGAGAAATCTCCAGGTTTATCCAAGCTGTAAAACCCGCCTCCTTCTATAAGTTGCCGGACTATTTCGTTCGTAATTTGGTCACCCCATTCGTTAACAACTGGCATATTTATATCGTCTATAAATATAGTCATCTTTTTACCAGCCGGGGGGCCGTAAGTTGTACCAACGCGCTTGTCGACGTAGGATTCTACTATCCTCTATAAAGAAAAACAAAATAGTGGGAATTGAAGTAGTTGTTTCAGGATCAAATGAAGAGTAACTCAGGAGAATGATAGAGAGAATACATGTACACTGGCTTGCAAAAAAATCGCGTACACCTGTTTTTTGCTGTATTGAGTCGGTCTCGATTGTTAACTTGTCAATGTCACAAGTCAGTGTCATTAGTGTCAATTAAGATGCCAAAATTATCAGAAAACGAGAAAGTTGTAATACTATCTAAGTTAGAAGAGGGGTGGTCAATCAGATCAATAGCAGAACATTAAGATTAAATAAAATACTGGACGCTGATGGAGCGATGATAAATTACTACTGTTACTTCGTCCATAATTTGTTTCAGTCATAATTTTTACTTATTTATAATCCATTTAAAATAAATACTTGGTTGTTCTTTAATTTTTCTAGAATATATTTGTAATTTAGTAGTAACTTAGCACAATGAAGAACTTGTTCCACGATAACTAAAATAATGACATGACAGTGACAACGGTGACAACTTCATTGACAGTTGATATTAACCTATTTTAAAAAAATCGTGTTTACATAGCTAAAAAAAGGTAAAAACTCGGTTACTTGATTTTTAAGGTCTACGCGATTTTTTGCAAGCCAGTGTATAATAAAATTTTTGAAAGATATCCGTCGAGGTCATCTACGAATTGTATGAATTCAGATTTTTGCTCCGCGCATTATGAAATTCAATAGTGTCGTTTGGTTAGTTTTTATGAGGGTACGTAAGATACTACTGTTATTTTATTATTATAAAAATATATGTTGCAGTAAAAGCATTCAAAATTCAAAAATAAGTCAACTCGTAAGTTTATTAGCAAATGTAAAACCAAATATGTTAAAAATAAGATAATGACACAATGTCAATGTCTGTGACTCTGACAGAAAATAACGTTATTCGTACGGCTATGAATCAAGGTAACGTATCTGAATTAATAAATAAATTAATAAGTATTATCAACGAGCATTTTTTAAAGACAAGCGTGTTATATCCATCCTTACCGCACACTCTTATAGCCTTTGCATAAGAAAGAGATAATTGTATGCCTATTTGTTAATTCGTTCGTGATACGGATGACCTTGATCAGACATGTTTCAAATTTTTTACTGTAGGAAGAAGTATGAATCTGGTATTTAATGTTGATAAATCCAAGGTGTTTGTATTTGAAAGGAGTAAATTGGTGACTGAGTGCAATGTGTTGGTGGATGGAGTGAAACTGGAGCAGGTAAATGAGTATATTTGGGTAGCATGATGTCGAGGGATGGTCGAATTGATCGAGAAATAGAAAGGAGAGTGAGTGCGGGATGTAAGGTAATGGGTGCTCTGGGTACGTTTGCACGAAACGTTAACGTATCAAGGGATGCGAATGTTGGGCATGGACGGGAAAGCATAAAAAGAGAGTGACTGCCGTGCATGTGAGTATGTAAGACGGGATCGCGTGAGGAATAATTTGGTCTTTGAAGAATGTATGGTCAAGAACAATGTTATTAAGAGAGTTGGTGTGAGTCAGTTGAGATGGTTTGGTCATATGGAGAGAATAGCGAGTGAACGGCTTGTTAAGCGTATATATCTGAAGTTGAGGGTTTTCGATTGCGTGGCCGACCAGTGTGTAAGTGGATGTATGTGGTTGGCAGGGCGCTTAATGTCACCAACCGTGCGCGATGAAAATAAATGCTTATTGAAAATGTAAACAGGCCGAAATAATATGGGTTTAGACTCGTATTTAGATGCTTTCAGCCATTTTACACCTACATAACTACTACAAAATTAATGAAAATAGAAAGAATAAGAAACACGGAAGAAACTGTTTTGGAAAAGTTTTTATCCTTAAGTTATGAGGATGCCTTTAAATTTGTTTCTATTGAAAATAATGCATGAGAGTTTAATTTTTTTTTACCTGGAACATATTTGGCGATGTTGCAGAAGAAAAATTGATACTTTTACTTATATGATACTCTGGGTCATACTGTCCAACATAACTTTTAACCATAACTGTTTTGGCTGTTCCTTGTTCACCTATAATATATAAATAAATACAGGATGTTCATTTTATTTTGCCAACTATTGCTATCTCGAGAACTATAAGAGCTACGAAGTCAGTTAAACTAGCGAATAAGCGAATATTTTACAGAATAAGAGGTCTATTCTGTAAAATATTCACATAACGAAATCGTTATTATGAAAATCGTTATATCTTTTAACAATAATCGTTATCTTTGTATCCGTATTCAATATAACTCACAAAATTTCTAGGTTAGATTAGTTCTGGTGGAAGTCAGCTGTCGGATCCTTTCTTTTTCTTGTAGGCTATGCTAGAGCTACTATTACCACCTGTAGACAAATTGGGAAGCTTGTGCTAGGCGCTAGGAATAAAACTTATTAAATTATTTTAATATTACTTTGCAGAAAACTATAATATGACTGGTTTTTGAGATCACTATTCAACATAATAGCAATTTTATTTTGACACGAATAAAAATACTGAATTATTGAGAAAATGTTTAGGTAACGAATGATTTTTCCAGTCTTTAAGAAATAATCGTTATCTGTTTTTCGTTATGTAGAATTAAATTATTGATTACAGAATACGATTATCGTTATAATAACGATTTAACAATGCATAATGTCATAACGATAGTTTACAGAATAAGCCTATTAAACGATTTTCGTTATTATTTTAACGATATAACGTTTTAACGATTCGTTATGTCATAACGATGCTGACAATATGGCCTTGAATATATAATACATATATGAACGGCAACGCATATGGCCTAGCAAGATACTATATCTGTCTCTTTTTATTCACAAAATTATTATAGATAGCTAGTGACTCCTACCACAAAACTATGAACTACGGTAAATCGTGCTGACAGCATTGCCAGATACTATTTGTTAGAGGTATTCAACAATCAATAATTCAAAAATATTGTTACATAATAACCAGGTAATATATTTTGAATCTTCAATGTACATGTATACTTGTTTTACAGTAACAAACTTAAAAACCTTTATAAAATCTTATCTTGTTATTCTAGCTACGTGGCAACCCTGTGCATCATCCACCTATTATGTATTTTTTGAACTAACTCAGAAATAATTCATATACGGAGGAATAGATGGCACCTTCTCTCGAAATATTTAATCTAAATACATTACGTTGCCGTTCTTATATGTATTATATATTCAAAGGTATAGCCCTATTAATTAATTTATCTACTGTTGTACTGTTGATGTTAAATTGTTATTTAATCAACAAAAAATTAACGCACAAAGCCTACTTTTAACATCAGGTACAAAATAAAAGAACAAAATATTCACTTGTTTCTGTCAAAATTCGAGAAATTTCTCACATTTGTAGCTTGAAAAAGCTAACTCACCAATGAATAAAACAGCTTTTCCTTGCTTAGAAATCAGATGCATCAAAAAAGCACTTCTGACATTGTCAATATTGGGAACTAAAATACTGGCATACTCAAGTATTTGATCTTCAGGGTACACGAAAGGTTCCACCCTTTCTGACCAGTGCATCCATTTACCACTCGACCCTACCAAGTACTCAAAAATGGTCGTATCCTCCTGCACTTTCGGCCATTCTAGCTTACTCGGATGCCCCAGCACAAACTCTTCCATAAGTTCTTTGTCTGCTAGTTCGAGAACTGCTCCCAACGACCACATTAATGCAAACAGAAACAATCTTTCTAAGTGTTTTTCGGTGTAAATTTTTTTCTCTTCTTCTTCTTCGGGGAGGAGTAGACCGGTTATGATGTCGATGGCTTGGCGAATGTACAATGCTTCTAATATAGCCATTTTGCCTTTAAGTTTGGTTTGGATGAATGTATGTAAATCGTCGTATATAGCGTTGAATAAACGGCGCATTACTTCGGCTTCTACTGGTAATAGTGTCATCAACCAGGCCTAGAATTTTTGGACTGTATTGAAGGATTGTAAAGGGAGAGGTAATGAAAAAAAAAAACAAATGAATATTGTGTGCAATATTTATTAAATGATTATCGTATTAAAAACTTTTTTGATAGAAATTGTAAAGTGGCCGAACATACCGAGAGTTTTTTACCTCTCGCTAAGAGAGGTATTGCATTCATGCTAAAAATCACATATCCATATTTTATTGAATAAGCACGTTTTAAGGTCCCTACAATCCGATTTTAACATTTTTACGATGATGTCTGTGTGTGTGTGTGTGTGTGGATGTATGTGTGTATGTATGTAGGATGTTGGAAGGACGATTACTCAAAAACTATAAGACTTAAAAATTGTTTAATTACGTATTTTCCAATCGGACATTCATGGGAAGATCTGAAAAGGTTTTGGTAACAATTGGACAACCGGAAGTAGAAGATTCTTGAAAAAAAATCTTCTAAATAATATTTTTTGAAAAATTTTCTTGGTAATATTAAAGAAAATTAAATTCTCTATCTGATACATTTAAATATTTTATTATATATTCTATGGATTTAGAGATAAAAGAAATATAATAAATAAAATAACGTTATAATAAATTTTACAGCCGAAAGGATGCCATGGAAAATAGTTGACCAGTTGAACTGTTTGTAACTGACAGATAAATGTCAGTGTCAGAAATTCATAGATATTACTAAAGAGTTTTTCTGGGAAGTACATATACATTATATTATTTCTTAATGTATTAGTAGTTAAATATTTAAGATTATAGGTCTGTTACATATATCCTTCAAAAATACAGTCAATCCTGACAATGAATTGGAAACATTTCGAAAAATTAGAAGAGGACAAAATTTCTTCATATAATGAATTTAAAATTAAACAATCTAAATATAAGGAATAGATATATGTAAGTACAATTTTTGGTGTAGAATGTAGGTATACAAGAAATGTTAAATACAATAGGGCGCCTTGACAAGCAGATATGGGGACTCATGTCAGAATGATAGCTAGTAATTATGTATATAGATGTATCATAATTTCTCATTCTAAATTTAGTGATTTTCCAATTCCATATGGTTTATTTTCCTCGACAAGTAAATTCCGCACTCCTGGTGACAAATTAACTACGTGTATTTAGAAAATCTTGAAATTCTGAATGAAACATACTGACTAATTATCATTCTGAAACGGGCCCCCACATCTGCTTGTCAAGGCCAACAATGTAACATGACTGTTCGCGCCCTATACTTATGTAACCAAAAAAGGAAGTGGCGAGAGGTATTGTGCTGGCCACAACAGATTTTTTTTATCAGTGAATATGGGCGTATGCCATTACCATAGTTACATTTGTGACATGGCATAATGCGTAGTTTCTATGGCATGATATATTTGAATATAGACTAGAGGGGACAGAGGACTAAATTTTGCTAAGTTAGCAGAAATGCATAGCTAGTTCTGTATCCATGGTAGGACGAGTCAGTCAGAGTAAATCTTGCGAACAATAGTTCGACGTTAAACTACGCTTATATCTTCGTCATATTCGCCCCGCGTTTAAGTTACGCACGTATTTGTTAGAAGCACTATTTATATTTTTGTGTTCACATTACCAATATATTTTACTTTAATATATTTAGTTTTTCCTTTCTCACCCATGATTATGTTCAATTAAATCGCGGAACAAAATTAGAAACTTATTCGTTGATTTTGATTAAACGTCAAATAGTGCGTCAAATTCAAAAAACAAACTCCGCCATTGGATGTGCTTTAACGTAGAGGCCAGTTCAATAGATAATTGCACACCAGCAACTCATCGACATACGTTCCTATTATTTTTAGTGTGTTTGAGACCAATGTGAATATGGAACGTATATCCGTAATATATCATAAATCACGTAGACATACGTCAAATAATCTATCTCTTTCTAATACATAATGTTGCTATACTACCGCTATATAAAATGTTTATTCTTTCTTCGAACAAATGGCCTTGAATTGTCATCTTTCGTGAACCAAACTATACATAAAACAAGTTTCTATTACGTGTGTGAAAAGCTGGAATATGAATTCTTACATAGTCAATGATGTTGTAGTTATCAATGTAATTGTTTAGTAACTTAAAAAGAAAGCTTGGGATCTTCTTTGTTCGAGTGATTTTAGGTTATACTATACTCACCTCTAGCATGGGTTGCCATTTTAAAACAGAAGCACTCACAAAAACCATCCCCATTCGCGATACTGTAGCTGGACTGGCATTATCAACATTATCTGGTTCGAAACACAATTTACAATTTGCCGCCATTACAATCCGGTCGCCATTGGCTAGAGTTAGTGTTTTGTTGTCATCAAGCACAGAATTTAAATTCTCAATCCATACTGCATCGACTGGTCCATCTAATATCAACCAAACATATTCAGTTTTTTTTATTTTCAGAGTTTTTCTCCAAAGAGTGGAAAAGATTCCGTCTGTCCAATCGTTGGTAGCGACATCCAGTCGTCCAAACATCTGCGGAGCTGTTATCGCCTATGAAATAAAATATTATTTTTTTGTTTTCTAATCGGTTGTGTTTTATTACTTTTGGATTCATTCTCATTTCTTTATGCGGTTTGCCGTTTTCTGTCAAACTGCGCATCAAACATTGTAGACATTTTGTTTTTCCAGAACCAGTTGGGCCTGAAATATCACAGTACACTTTTTGTCCCTATTTTGGGATAGGCACAGATTATTTTTTAAAGATGTCTGAACAGGGTCATCTTTGAATTATATGTATTAAGATTATAGGTCCATTGTGGTTTACTCATGGAGGTACAAAGAAAGTTGTAAACCATTCTCTTAGATATTGATAAAAAAAACCTATAGGTAAGGCAAGTACAGTAAATTTTTGAAAGATGTCCGATCAAGGTTATCTACGAATTGTATGAATTCAGGTTTTTGCTCCGCCCATTTTAACAAATTCAGTAGTGTCGTTTGCTTAGTTTTCATGAGGGTACATAAGATACTACTCTTATTTTATTATTATAAAAATATATGTTACAATAAAAGCATTCAAAATTCAAAAAAGTCAACTGGTAAGTTTATTAGCAAATGTAAAACCAAATATGTGAAAAATAAGATACTGACACAATGTCCGTGACACTGACAGAAAATAACGTTATTCGTACAGCTATGAATCAAGGTAATGTATCTGGATTAATAAATTAACTTACGTTACAGCGAAAGTATTATCAACAACGAGCATCGTTTTAAAGTGGAATGGCCTAACTTACAGTAAAATTTTGAAAGATGTCCGATCAAGGTCGTCTACGAATTATATGAATTCAGATTTTTGCTCCGCCCATTATGACAAATTCAGTAGTGTCGTTTGCTTAGTTTTTATGAGGTACGTAAGATACTACTGGTATTTTATTATTATAAAAATATATATTACAGTAAAAGCATTCAAAATTCAAAAATAAGTCAACTGGTAAGTTTATAAGCAAATGTAAAACCAAATATGTCAAAAATAAGATGACACAATGTCAGTGACAGAAAGTAACCTTATACGTGCGGCTATGAATCGAGGTAATGTATCTGAATTAATATATAAACTTACGTTACAGCGAAAGTATTATCAACAACGAGCATCGTTTTAAAGTGGAATGTCCTAACTTAGTCGAAACAATATGATTTTTTGAAAGACAAGCGTGTTATATCCATCCTTATCGCACACTCTTATAGCCTTTGCAAAAGAAAGAGATAAATGTATGCCTATTTGTTAATTCATTCGTGACACAGATAATCTTGATCGGACGTCCTTCAAAATTTTTACTGTAGTTGAAACAACATGAATTTTTATTAAATTTCATAAATCAGTAAGCTATGCTAACCATGGTTTGTTTAAGAAATAATATTACTGCAAATTTAGACTCTTTTGCAAGAAAATTTGTTTGAAATTTATACATAATACACATCCTTCAAATTACATTTCAAGATCAATTTTGACAATTTGACTTTTCGGACATCTTTATAATCAATGTTTTATTTACCCATGATCATGAGTCCATGTCGTACAAGAGAAGTTTCATAAAATTGAATAACTTTTAAGTTCCATTGTGGATGATTCATGAGTTGCATTAAAGCCGTCTGATGTGTAATCGCTTTTTGTAGTTCTTTGTAAACAGAAGTACTTAATTTTATTCCGGGGAACATGTCTTCAATTAGAGACATAAATAGTGGTTCGTCTTCATCTACCAATTTACTGACATTCATATCTCTAAAATTTATTTATTTATTATTACAGGACGATTATACAAATGTATAAATTTACAAAATGGTACAAATAGATAAATGAGGAGAATAGAGAAATTACATGATGAAAAATATTTAAAAAATAATAAAAAAAATTAAACTAAATCTCAGATTAATAGATTATTTATATTTTTTTTAAATTTGTCTACATCCGTGTTACTGTCATGAATTAAGTAATTAAATATACCACAAAGTTCTCTTAATGGAGACCAGTTTATAAATGGTCCTTGCATACGAGGTCTGGCTATTAAATAACGAGACTGCACGCGCAAAAGGCGTCCTAGACGGATTGGGGGGGAAACGAATGCAGCGTTGGATAGCTGGAAGTGTCTACTATTCCGGTACGAAAACACGTTTTTGTCGCTGTAGTAGTATTTCTTCTATAGAGGTTAGAAACGAACGTGTTTTTTTTTTCGTGCCGATAACAATGTGTGACGAAAAACACGAGCAACGGATCAATGTGAAATTTCTCGTTATATTAAATAAAACTCCGACTGAGTGCTATAAGTTGTTGAAAGAGGCCTATGGTAAGAATTCTCTATCATCTCGTGCGCGTGTTTTGCAATGGTATAAATGGTTTTCTGAAGGCCGAGAGAGCAGCGAAGATGACCAACGTCCAGGTCGACCTGTCTCTGTTTCAACTCCGCAAATAGTGACCAAAATCAATGAAATTATGCGCAGAGATCGTCGCTCCTGAACGCTCTTACAAAAGAAGACTTCCAACATTGCTTTGACCAATGGAAAAAACGAATGGAACGTTGTGTGGCGAGGGGTGGGGAGTACATTGAAGGGGAGCATTCGATTATAAAATAATTTTTAAAGTAAAACTTTTTCATAAGCAGTCTCGTTATTTAATAGCCAGACCTCGTAATTACATTTGAAAGGTAGTTTTTTCCTACTGGTAACGCTCGGAACATTTATTGGTATTAAACCAAGAGAAACAGGATCGTCTATAAGACCATTTATAGTAGTAAATATGTAATTCACAGAACTTGTACATACGTTCAATTAATAGTTCGCGATTAATGAAGATACAATTCTGATACAAACAACTTAGAAAACTCAAATGATCATTGATGAAAAGTAACATTACTGTATTTCTAAATGTTAATAAAAACAAATGTTTCTAACGCTTAATAATCTTAAAAAATGCCTAGATTAAAATTTTAGGCATCACCTCTTACATAAGTTTAATATATGCTAACACAAAAAGTTTGGAGATAACCTAATAATAATAATCCCTACCGCAAAACCCTCATGACTACAGTCTCTTCAGTCTCCGCAGGGTTGGCTCTTTTCTGGGCTCCTAAAGTTCTCAAAACAGACAAAATATTCCTTAGACCAAAATCATAATGCACTTGTTTCGATAATTGTTCTTCACAAAGTTTATACAATGTGTAAAACTTTCTGGCTAAGATAGTATTGTCTTTGAAACCGCACGAAGCGAGCTTGACTCGAATTATAATCTGTCGATCTGGTACCATCATCGCTACAGTGCGGAACATTATTTTTAAGTTTTCTGGAAGTTCTTGACGACCAGCGTAACCCGGATTCATAGTTAAGAAGATTCCGAATTCCATGTTCATGGAAACGTTATCTCCATCACTAAAATGGAAATATTTATAATATATACAGGGTCAAACTGAAAAACGGGCCACTCAAAATAACTTTTTTATTTATAATTATTTTTTAATTTTCTTTACATATTATTTACAATATATTCAATTAATTACTGTATTAAATTTTATTTTTTTAGTAAAATTATTTGCAACATGATATTTATTTATTAAACTACCACCTACAATTATATTAAAAACAAGAATAAATAAATTTCTGGATGCTATGATTATTACTCCAATTCAACAAATTTTGATATGGTGTATTAATAGAGTGTATAGAACTTGAATACATTGCTTATAATAAAATTTCTTAGGTTTAATAATAATTTATTTGCAAATAAATCATTGTCTGCATGTGACAAATGTTTTCGTTTTTAATAATTCGCAAATTATTTTTATTAAAGTAAAAAAAGATGGCAATTAATTGAGTATATTGTCAGTTACCTTTACCCTCAGTTTTACAGATAATACTAACAAATATTGCATTATTACAGTTGGACCGAAAAATTTTGGGACTTGTCTTTTATCATATACATGGTGTTTATTAAACATAGGGCAAAAATTGAAGGGATGATTTTGTCCTTTGATGATTTTTGAAAAGCCGCTTTGTTTCAAAGATACAGGGCGAAAAATTTTTTCGACAATAACAACATTTAATACCAAAAATTACATGTAAAGTTTCTTAATCTACAAGTACTGTTGAAAATGACTATCTCCAGCTACGATGCAAGAATCCGCCTAGCTTGTAATGAATTGCCATCAGCAAGTCCATAAATGAAATGCATGTCAGTCATCTCGGCGTTCGTATAGTTATTCATGATAAGAGGACTTCACTAACAAAAGTTTAAGTATTATAGACAGAAAATACACGTCAAACAGCCAAACGTCTCAACAAATTTGACACATAACTTGCCTGCTGTTACTAGATTAATAATTTGAAAAATATCAAAATTGGTTTTGTCGAATTTTTTTTTCGCCCTGTATCTTCGAAACAAAGCGGCTTTTCAAAAATCTTCAAAGGACAAAATCATCTTAGAATGGTCCAGGGAATAATCCCTTCAATTTTTGCCCTATGTTTAATAAACACACTGTATTTGCCCGTAGATTATTGTTTAAATGAGAAATTTAGTTAATAACATTGTATTTAAATCCAGTACACTTTATTAATGCATAAAAAAAATGCCCAAATATAGTCTTAACTATTGTAACTTGTTAATATATTTATTTCAGAGGGTATGAATATATTTGGGGTGGGCTCGTACTGATGATGAGAACTTAGTTCTCGAAATACGTATATAGCTTATTTTATAATTTTAAGGTTTATTAAAAGTTAAATTGTATTAGTCTTCATGTAGGTATACCTGAATATAAACATAGCCTTCCTTTCTTTTCTAGCCTGAAGTACAATATAAATTTGTTGAGCAGCTACTGATAAGACAGGCAGTTCAATTCTATTGAATTCATCAAAACATCCCCATGATCCAGATTGAGCTAAACCTTTAAAAATTCTTCCCAAACCCCTGAAATCCATTTGGTCAGAACAATTAAACACCACAACCAATTTGCCCAGGGCTCTGCCCATGTCTTTTGTTGTCTCTGTTTTACCTGTCCCTGCGGGGCCCGCGGGCGCTCCGCCCATGTTCATCCCTAACACGACGAAAATAAAAATAAAAGGGTGTTCTCAAAAATTAGAAAATTTAACTCTGTCGGGTCCAGCAATATAAACAGAAATCGGAGGAGTCAACTGCTGAGCTAGAATTCACTGCACATCGCAGATAAAATGAGTCAGTTGAGAACCGTCTCCTGTTTACAGTAAAAATAATATAGATGTTCGATCAAGATCATCTACGAATTGTATAAATATAAATTAAGATTTTAGCATCATCCATTCTGTTAAATTCAGTAGTGTCGTTTACTTAGTTTTTTTGAGGGTACATAAGATACTACTGTTATTTTATTATAAATATATATATTATAGTAAAAGAATTCAAAACTTATTATCTTCCGTCACCTTTAGGTAAAGGAAGGTACTGTCTTTGGTCAAAAAATTCAATGATGAGTTTTTAGTGAATAAACACGTTTTAGGGTCCATATAATACGATTTTACCATTTTTACGATGATGTCTGTATGTGTATTTGTATCTGTGTGTGTGACGAAAGTTTCGATTCCAAAAATTATATTTTTTTCGCAATTCCTCAAGTTTACTTCCAGAAGAAGAGCTGATTAGATTTTGGTTATAATTGGTCAACCGGAAGTAGCCTCATTTGAAGATTTTAACAGTTAAATATTGTTTACTGATATTTATCGTCATTGTTATTTAAAGAATATATTATTCTCTATACGATTTGATAGCATTTTATACTTCATATTCAATAGATATAGAGTTAAAGAATTACAAAGATATTAAATTTCATAAATCAGCAAAAAATCAATTCAAATTGACAGATGTCCGTATCAATGAAAAGTAAATGAATGTGGCAGAGATGAGGATGTTGAGATAGATGTTGGCGAAGACACGGAAAGATACGGTAAGGAATGATATAATAAGGAAAATAACTCTAGTGTTAGAAGTTTCTAGAAAGATACAAGAGTGACTATTACATTGGTTTGAACATGTCATGAGGAGAGATGAATATATTGAAAGAAGAATGAATAGCTTAGTAATAGAAGGTTGATGAAACAGGAAGACTAAAGATAAGATTGAAGGACTGTATTGCGGAAGACTTGAGAGAAAAGGAACTGAATGAGAACGACACGCAAAACAGAAATGAGTAGAAGAAGAAAATAAAAATACCGACCACTAACGAATGAGAATACTAAAGAAAAAGAAGATGTCATTGTCAAGTGCAATTTGCATAGTTTATGAAATAATTTTACTAGAAATTTAGAATCTTTTGCAAGATAATTTATGTATGGAATTTATACATAATACACAGGATTGACAGAATGTATTGTGCTGGCCACATCAGATTTTTTTTATCTACATTCAATTCTTGTCTTCATTTCAACAGTGGTACAAATAATTGGCATTTAATAAGCAAGAAGGATCGTTATATGCCGCCTTGTCATAATTGCGATATTTATAATTTTATTGCCGGACCCGAAAGAGTATTTTTTTCTGACTTCAGAATAAAGTATTGTTACCTATAGCCTGTGCAAGCGTAATATAACACCTATCCGTTAAAGGAGTTATAGCTAGTCGTTCAGTGACCCCCAAATATTCATTTTGATAGAGAAAATCTACATCAGTTATTTTTACCCAAACATCGTCAGTATCTTCATCCCAATAAAATCTGGCTTGCTTCTGCCATTCGAAATCATTTCGAGATTTTATTCTTAATCGTACCATATCATCAAAAATGTCCCTATTTGAAGACAAAAAATGCAAATTTATTATAGTTTAAGCGTTTAACAATTCTACCTTTGATGTAGATGAATCGTGACCATAGTTTCAAATCTAACACGATCAAGTTTAGTCAGATTTTTAGTAGTCAAATCAATAAATTGGTTCAATAAATCCAGAAAATATTGATTTGTACGTTTCATGATTTGTTTATCGACTCGAGATCTCACTAGAGCAACTTCTGCGTCCCTGGTCCACAAAAGTTGTATTCCTATTAAACCAGCCTATAAAATATAATAAAAATAAGTCTGCGTTTCATCAATTTCTGCCACATAAACTTTCGAACTTTAGTGATTACTACTACTGAGTTATGATGACCTCAATTGTGTGGTAACGTAGTTTTACAACTGTCGTAAATGTCATTTATGAAATGACCCTATGACGTAATATTTAAAAATCACCCTTGACAAGTTTCACAAGATTTCAATCTCTGAATATACCTCTCGGTTATTTATTAGAGATTGGCTCTTATTGGAGCTCATCAGTGTGGTGCGCAACAGCCTCTAATAGGCACTGACTAGGTTAATATTTATACGTACCTGTCCGGGAAAACTGGGAAAATTCAGTACGAAATTAAAATCTGGATCTTTAATTTGCAAGCCCATCAATGCTATGATAGTCTTGACAGTGTCCCTGACTGTGTTTAGTAGAGTATTTAGCCAAAGTTCTACGCCACCTGTACAAGTTACGGGTTTTTCAAAACGGACAACTTCGCCCAAATCAGAGAGCATGGCATTGATTTGATCGGTCTTCTTCTCATCAAAGTCCACCTGCAAAGTACAGAAGAAAATGAAGTATACATGGTATTATATTTTAGTGGGCCCAGCAAATATCTCGCTTATTTATTTAGTTAGTATTTTCTTTCATATAACATGATTTATACAGCAACATGTAAGCTACTTGATGACGGATGTACATTCATGATACCACTTCCGGCTTATTAGTAATTAATATCAAATGGAACATACTATATTTTTTTACAAATTTGAAAAGTAAAACAAATTTGCTTTACAATCAAGTAAAATGGCGGGCACTTTTTTATACACCTAGTCGAAAAGAGAATAGCGAGCCATGACTGTGGCTTGAAATAAAACAATTGTAACTATTATTATTAAACGAAATATTTTTTTTGTCATAATAATACAGAAAATAAGAACAAGGAACACTTAATAACAACAAAATGAGAAAATAAAATAAATAAATATTTCATCACGGCATATTACCCATTGCTGAGTGTGCCAATCTGCTTCATACACAGATATCGGTAATGATGGAATATTTGTACCGTGCGGGCGCTTACCAGGCGTCACCTCACGGGCACTCATTGCTGGCGTGGAGAGTGCGCCATAGGGGTCAATTTTGTGCCATTAAAATGCGATGTAATTTTTGGCGTCGGTCGGGATCGAACCCGGGTCCCCAGATTCGCGACCAGACACTCAGGCACACGGCCACGAGACCCCATAACAAAATGATTTTACAACAAATATTCAAAATGACTCCCAGCCTCTTCAATAAATTTTTCACAACGTTTTTTCTGAGTTAGATAAAATCATTTTATAATAAATTAATAAGGTACTACAATGAAACTTGCTAATAATAAAGGTTAGAACAATTATTACTGAGTATTTACAGGTTGACATTTACCGTGTTACAATTGTTTTAGTTAATAGTTTTATATCAAGCTATAGTCATGGCTCACGATTCTCTTTTCGACTAGGTGTATAAAAAAGTGCCCGCCATTTTACTTTTTAATGATGTAACATATGGATTATTTTACATGATTGTAAAGCAAATTTGATGTACTTTTCAAATTTGGAAAAAAATATAGTATGTTCCATTTGAAATTTCAAAGTTGCTATTAATTACTAATAAACCGGATGTGGTATTATGAATGTACATCCGTCATCAAGTAGCTTACATATTGCTGTATAAATCATGATATGAAAGAAATTACTAATTTAACAAATAAGCGAGATATTTACTGGGTCCATTAAAATATAACATCCTGTATGTGTCATTTATACAGGATGGTGACCGACACAACCGAACATAGGGCTTTACCAAGTGGAATCAGGCATAAAGCGGGTTCTATTTGATACATTTATGGCCATTTTCACACCTTATAGGTTAACCATTGGTTAAATTGACAATATCGTATCGAAATGAAATGTCAAATGAGTTGTTAAATATTACTGTCAAAATTTCGCTACGCATTTTTTTTGTTAACTGTAGTTAAGATATTAACTATAAGTTGTGCAACTGGCCATTAGAGGGTTAAACAAAATGGATACCTACAGTGCAAACAGCGTCGAATAAACTGAGCAAGTGGGGCTGAATTGATTGAGGATTGGAGCTCTGTCCTAAAATTTCTAGAAGTACTGGATCCGAAATGAAAAAAAACCGAGGGAAGACCAATCGTTTTGATTCTACAAAAAAGAAATGTTGTGAGTAAAAATGAGTCCTGAGTCAGAAAACACAAGTAAAACATATACGTACCTAAATATCCGGTTAAACTTTTCTGACAAGTTTCTAATTGGTCCAATAAATAAGGCAATAATTGTCCCATTGTTTCGTCTCCAGTACAACATTCTACGGCGTTTATTATATCTCTGGCTCTGTACATAATTTTTACCCATGATCTATCAATGCCCTAAATAGAAACATATATAGAAGTACAGTAAAATTTTTGAAAGATGTCCGATCAGGGTCGTCTACGAATTGTATGAATTCAGATTTTTGCTCCGCCCATTCAGACAAATTCAGTAGTGTCGTTTGCTTGGTTTTTATGAGGGTACATAAGATACTACTGTTATTTTATACACTTTTTTATAATTGTTTTCCATGGTAAAAAGAAAGCGGTTATAGAAACTATAATTTCAATAAAATTTCACTGTGAATGAACATAATTATTATAAATTTCGTACTTTAACGACGCCACTAATTTTTACTGCCGCTATTTTTTTATTCTGAGCGGGTCTTTACATATGAATATCGTTGAATTCAGTAAAATACCGAATAAGCGAAAAAACATAGGTACCCATTTAAAATAAAAAAGTTGTATCCTGTATTTTGAGAACCACTGGCAGAAAAAAATATTTTTTTGTTCATTGTAATAGGCTAGTAAAATAGAAATTATTTGCTAATTTAACCGACTACGAAGCTCTTATAGTTCTCGAGATAACAAGGTGGACAAAATTAAATGAACAATCCTGTCTGTATAAAGATTTTTTTTATTATAACAGTTATAAATAAATAAATAAATAAATAAATAAATAAATAAATAAATAAATAAATAAATAAATAAATAAATAAATAAATAAATAAATAAATAAATAAATAAATAAATAAATAAATAAATAAATAAATAAATAAATAAATAAATAAATAAATAAATAAATAAATAAATTAATAAATTAATAAATTAATAAATAAATAAATAAATAAATAAATAAATAAATAAATAAATAAATAAATAAATAAATAAATAAATAAATAAATAAATAAATAAATAAATAAATAAATAAATAAATAAATAAATAAATAAATAAATAAATAAATAAATAAATAAATAAATAAATAAATAAATAAATAAATAAATAAATAAATAAATAAATAAATAAATAAATAAATAAATAAATAAATAAATAAATAAATAAATAAATACATAAATAAATAAGTAAATAAATAATAAATAATTAAATAAATAAATACAGAAAAATTTTTGAAAGATGTCCGATCAAGGTCTATGAATTGTATGAATTCAGATTTTTGCTCCGCCCAACATGACAAATTCAGTAGTGTCGTTTGCTTAGTTTTTATGAGGGTACGTAAGATACTACTGTTATTTTATTATTATAAATATATATATATTACAGGAAAAGCATTCAAAATTTAAAAATAAGTGAACTAGTAAGTTTATAAGCAAATGTAAAACCAAATATGTTAAAAATAAGATACTGACACAATGTCAGTGTCAGTGACTCTGACAGAATATAAAGTTATACATACGGCTATGAATCCAGGTAATGTATCTGAATTAATAAATAAACTTACGTTACAGCGAAAGTATTATCAACAACGAGCATCGTTTATAAATGGAATGTCCTAACTTAGTCGAAACAATATGAATTTTTGAAAGACAAGCGTGTTATATCCATCCTTATCACACACTCTTACAGCCTTTGCAAAAGAAAGAGATAAATGTATGCCTATTTGTTAATTCGTTCGTGATACAGGTGCCCTTGATCGGACATCTTTCAAAATTTTTACTGTAAATATATAAATCCTGTATACTTGTGGCTAAAGGGACGTGTAAAGAACTTACGTTGAATCTCTTGGCTTCACCTGGTAGCTGCTTGGAGATGTCACCACCTACGAACACAGCTTCCAAATACACCCACAAATTTTGGACCTGGAGCCACTTCTCCAAAATTTCTGAACTGTTCACCAGTTTATTTACCCACAGTTGGATATCTTTTTTATATGGAGCGTTGTACCTTAGGAAAAATAAAAACAATTATTTTCAGTTTTCCAAAAGCACTAAAGCTTTAATTATTTATTTCTTGCCTGTTGCTTAAGAGCGAATTAAGAACCATCAAACTGTCTTCCAACTGCGCTATAATTTCGCCAGTTTCTTGCCCTTTTAGAAGTAGCTCCCCTCTGGTTTTAAACGTAGAAAATTTGAGATCTACAATCGCCCATTCTGCAATAACTTGTTTCAGTTTAGCTTCAATATCCTTTTCCTTAACTGCACTGATACATATATCCTACAATAAACTCATCAATACTGTTTACAAACACAAAATTTGTTAATTTACTTCAATATCGTCCTTGTATTTCAGCAAAGGAGCCTCCATGACATTTCTCAAAGTAAATGTAGGAGAATCTATATCGAATTTGTGTTTTGTGACGTTTTCTATTCGTTTCCAATGGCGATCTTTCATTGCCTAGAAGAAATATGATAAAAGGTTGACTGAAGATTCAAAGTTACTTATAATATAAATTCTTACTTTGCTGGCCATCATTTCCAAAAGAGGACATGAGTCGTTGAAATCGTCAATTTTAGTTTTCAATTCTATAAAAGCAGGCCAATCTTTCATGCCTTTAGGCAGTTTGCGACAACTGAGAAGAACATAGAAAAATATTTTATTTTTATGTACAGGCTGAAATAATTGTAGTTATATGAAAAACTTTGTTATTACGCACGCTACAGAGAATTAATCCAGGTCTTTTTGATACAATTTCAATAGGCACCACAGAAATTTTTGATTGTCTTTTGTTTTGAGTTACAGGCTAAAACTTTATTTTCGCTTATTTGGAAAATACCTCGAACTCGTTTATTATGAGATAAAGAAAAGATGTTTAAATAACCTTTATGTCTCACTAAAATATTATGCACTGTTTATTGCTAGGATATGGTGTATATAAACATATCCATTATGCCCCGGTTGTCTTGGATATGTTTATATACACCGTACCCGATCATCGTTAACACAAAAAAAAATAAACGTTGATAATAAATAAAACAATTAATCAACATCCTTAGCAACACCAAAATTTGAGCATTATTGTAATCAAAATTATTATCAAATAAAACTTGTTTCAGATATTCTAGTGAGACATAAAATCTTGTATGCACCACGAGCGTTACTAGATGATAATGCCCATCGGACGACATCTATCCCTCGGGCTAGATCCTCGTCGGCCTCCTGGCATTATGATCATAGTAACGCCCTTGGTACAAAAAATACTATTACAGTAAAATTTTTGAAAGATGTCCGATCAAGGTTGTCTATGAATTCAGATTTTTGCTCCGCCCATCATGACAAATTCAGTAGTGTCGTTTACTTAGTTTTTATGAGGGTACGTAAGATACTACTGTTATTTTATTATTATAAAAATATATATTACACGAAAAACATTCAAAATTCGAAAATAAGTCAACTGGTAAGTTTATAAGCAAATGTAAAACCAAATATGTTAAAAATAAGATACTGACACAATGTCAATGTCAGTGACTCTGACAGAATATAACGTTATACGTACGGCTATGAATCCAGGTAATGTATCTGAATTAATAAATAAACTTATGTTACAGCGAAAGTATTATCAACAACGAGCATCGTTTATAAATGGAATGTCTTAACTTAGTCGAAACAATATGAATTTTTGAAAGACAAGCGTGTTATATCCATCCTTATCACACACTCTTACAGCCTTTGCAAAAGAAAGAGATAAATGTATGCCTATTTGTTAATTCGTTCGTGATACAGGTGCCCTTGATCGGACATCTTTCAAAATTTTTACTGTATATGGTTTTTTACGTAGAATATTGTGGTGTAATTGAATTTTTTCAAAATTTAATAATTCTCGAGATATAACATAAACAATATTAAATATTGCTCAACCTGCTTTGGAATTCCGTCAATTCTTCAATCAAACTTTCCATCTCTAGATCAGACCATAATATATCAAAATATCCATCAATACTGGCATTAACTTGGATATACAATCCATACAATTTGCTCAACAAATTAAACTCTTTCTTCTTCTGGTGCAATATCGGGTAATCGTTGACTTCCATACCAAATAATTTCTCACCACTGCTAAACATTTCGTATTTGTCCCATAGATCGTCGAACCTAGCTTGGAATAGAAGCACTCGATCACTGGCTTCGTTGGCAGCGAGACCAGGAACCATTGGGCCAGATTTTTCGTAATCTTCATCGAATTGGAGTACATCTATTTTGAACTGGGCTACGCCTTCGATTAGTTCGGCTTGGAAGGGGCCTTGGACTTCGCATATTTGTTCTTGGACGCTCTTAGCCTAAAAAAAGAAACGTTTTAATCATTGAACTCAATATGTATATACATTAGCGGTTATTGAAATCGGTACACTAAAAAATAATAGGAAGAAACGGATGAAATTCAGTGACCGCTAGTGTAGTTTTAGTATATTACGTTGGCTTGCATATTGTTGAAGTTGTATCGTAAACTGTCAACCCTGTCGCTTTGTTCTTGAGATACTGCGATTTTAAATTCTGCAAAAGTTGCGAAAGCTTCTTCCATTAACTCTAAGGCCATGTCCATGTCAATAAAGTTGTTACGAATTCTTTCTAAACATGCCATAGCTAATCTACAATAACAAACATTTGATTTTATTGCTTGTAGGGTTTTTTCAAGTCAAGTAGCTTGATGTTTTTGTTGTTTTGACTTGAAAATCAAGCTTTTTAAAAATTTATTACTTGACTTGATTTTCTATCGTTACTACTTGACTTGATCAAGCAATTTTATGCAAATTCAAGGTACTTGATTGCAAGCCGATTATGTACGAAAACGTGCGAATCAGTAGAATCGTAACGCATTATGTTATATTATATGCTATGCTGATTCACTACTGCAAGTACCTGTGCAAAGGTTTAAAAAAATCACCCAATATTGATAATATATAGTAGAATGGTCCGAGAATATGTCGACAATATTTGAAGTGCTAATCATTATTATTAAGTTAACTGTAGATGGTTCTAGTATATATTCCAATAATGGATTTTTTAAACCACTTAATATTACGGAGAAAAATAAAATTCTAAAATGTGCCAAAACCAAATGTTATTTAAATGGGAAAAAATCAAGTGCATTTAGGCACGGTCAAATATTAAAATTAAGCGGAATCATTGCCAGTATAATTTTTTTTATTTGGAATCTCTTTAGGAGGTGGCCCGGTTAAAATTCGACTTGCTCTCTTTTAAGGTCAACCATAATACATAATAGTTTATGTTAATTCATATATTATACTTTACTTTCAATTTTTAAATTTGAATGTATGATTTATTTTTATGAATAAAAGTCTATATTTCAAGGTATATTATTGATATTGATATAAAATTTAAGGAACTATATGAAAATGAAATGTAGTCGTGAAGAACTTCTTAATTTTTCTGGTAATTTTGAAAAATAACTACTTGATTTTTCAAGTACTTGAAATTGTAACTATTTGACTTGACTTGACTTTCAGCTACTATTGCTTGACTTGAGCTTGGCTTGATTTCAAGTCAAGTCAAGTAAGTTGAATATCAAGGCAAGCTATGAAACCCTAGTTGCTTGGGTAGTTTGCGTGGGCCGGTTGTGTGGGCAGTTTGCGTGGGCAGTTTGGGTGGGCAGATTGCGTTAGCAGATAAGTGAGCAGTTTGGGTGGGCAATCAATCAAGTTATTATTATATAATTTTTAATACCTGACGTCGTCCAGATTAGTAATTGGCTTTCCTAGAATTTTTTGTTGATCTGCGATAAAGTTTACCATATCATTTAACATTTCATTGTATTTAACTGTTAAGTGTTTGCCTAGTAAATGCTTCCAAGCGTTACTCTCTACCAGAAGAGCAAGTTTATAATTATCTGAAACACACACAAAAAATATAATCTTGCTTCAAGTATAAATCAGAGAGTAAATGATATACACTTTGTATCTCCGAGTTGATCCCCAACGCAAGAATTAATAAATATTTATCTACCATCTTTGTCCTACACACATGACATATATGAGACTTTTATTCGCTATCTCATTATTGTCGGTGTTTCAAATGGGTTGTGACATTTATAAAATTAAAATTGTATGTCAGTGTGTCGGCAAGGTAGTGATTTGAAGAGAGATAGTAGAAACGGCGGTTAGTTGGTGAGAAAACAACGAAGGGAGAAGGCCCAAGGCCGTCCTAAACGTTTTGTTTGGAGCAGACCCAAAAGCCAACCTAGAAGTGGACCGGACTCCGGGAAGTCCACTGGATTGGGGCTGGAAGACGCCAAATTCCGGGGAAAGAATCCAGCCTTCATCATCGACCGAGGAAAGAACGTCTGGAGGAGGTTTTTAGTGCGCTTCCTTGCGCCACAAATAAAGAAAATAAATAAATAACTCATCACGGCATATTACCCATTGCTGAGTGTGCCAATCTGCTTTTGTATACAGATATCGGTAATGATATTTGTACCGCGCGGGCGCTTACCAGGCGTCACCTCACGGGCACTCATAGCTGGCGTGGAGAGTGCACCACAGGAGACAATTTTGTGCCATTAAAATTCGATGTAATTTTTAGCGTCGGTCGGGATCGATCCTTGCGCCACGCCGAACTATAAATGTTATCTTTAAGTGTAACAAATGTCATGATTTGAATTTATCATTATATTACCACTCAGCATTGCCCAGTGAGCGGCAATTTACAGGGTGTACGCTATCTCCGTCCAGCCGACGGCAAAAAACTAAAAGAAACTGTATAGTAACCGCGGTAACAAATGTTATTTTCAAATATATAAATTATTTGAATATTCATGTAATTCTGTCAATTACGGCGTCGATAATTTGTGTTTCGATGTGTATTGATAGTTTTGTTAATTCTTGGTATTATTTTGTGCATTTTGCTATTGCAAAGATGGTGTTTTTAAGATTGCTGACAATTATTGGAACATATTGCTTGTGGATAATAAAAATAAATGCAGTAATTTTTTTTAAAGATGTCCGAAGGTCATTTACGAATTGTATGAATTCAGATTTTTGCTCCGCCCATTTTGACAAATTCAGTAGTGCCGTTTGCTTAGTTTTTATGAGGGTACATAAGATACTACCGTTATTTTATTATTATAAAAATATATGTTGCAGTAAAAGCATTCAAAATTCAGAAATAAGCCAACTGGTAAGTTTATTAGCAAATGTAAAATCAAATAAGTGAAAAATAAGATACAAACACGTCAGTGTCAGTGTCGACTATGAATCAAGGTAATGTATCTGAATTAATAAATAAACTTACGTTACAGTGAAAGTATTATCAACAAGGAGCATCGTTTGAAAATGGAATGTCCTGACTTAGTCGAAACAATATGAATTTTTGAAAGACAAGCGTGTTATATCCATCCTTATCGCAAACGCTTAAAGCCTATGTGAGGGAGGGAGATAAATGTATGCCAATTTGTTAATTCGTTCATGATACAGATGACCTTGATCGGACATCTTTCAAAATTTTTACTGTATTGTTTTTTAGGAGGGTAAATATGATACTACTGTTATTTTATTGTAAAAATAAAATAAAAGTATTCAAAATTCAAAACTAAATCAACTGGTATAAACAGAATTAAATTTAAATAGCATATGTATGTTTGGCTGGTGTAAGTTGTTACGATTGCTGACGTGGGGATCAAGTCGTTGAAACGGACTTTATTTATTAAATTATTTCATTACTCATTTCTATTTGAATCGGTCCAATAAAATGACTGTCGGGGATGTGATTTATATCTGCATTTTGATTTTCGTATTTTACAAATTCTTCTCTTATTTCTACTATTAGAGGATTTTTATTAACAAATTCTAAAACATCTTCTTCTCTAGTTTCTGCCCAAAGAAAAGAGTAACGTAAATATTCCTAAAAAAAAGGGAATGATGAAGTTGACAATTTGATATATTTGTAGTATAGTGAAAATGGTTAGGCAGAAAACTCACGTCATCAACCTGAAAATAACCTTATAAAATAAAATATAACTTGTAGAATTTTTTGGGTGTTATTTATTTTTAAAAGAAGAAGAAAAAAATACTAGTATTAAGTAATGTATATATTAAGGATATTTATTTCAATCGTTATTCCTTTTACGGAATATAAAATTATTTGAAATAATTGTAGTTTATTTTCGTACCATACATTGGGAAATAATTTTATATTCCTTAAAAGGAATAAGGACTGACTTAGAAATAATTGTAAATTCATAAATAGTGGGTTTTCCAATAAGAGGTGTTATTTTGATATTCAAAGAAAAATGCCATTTTTTAATATAAATGATCGGATGTTTATTTCATTATAAAGAGGAAGGTATGCCGTTAATAGTGGAAAATAACATCAGGAAAATGACCACCACGACCACGCTGACAGGACAATATCCTTTTCATGAAATTTTCCATAACCAAATCGCAAAGTGGCTGTCCTATGTCCTCGATAGTCTCACGAATTCCATCTTTGAGGTCTTGAGTCGACGCTGGGCAGTTGGCGTAGACCTTCTCTTTCACGTGGCCCCAAAGAAACAAGTCGCAAGGTGTTAAATCACAAGATCTCGGTGGCCAATTGTGATTCGATGGAATTCCGGATCATTTTCATGCATTTCAACGACCCAATCAGCAAAGACACGACGTTGTTGATGATCGGCCGGCTTGAGTTCTTGTGTTAACTGGACTTTATAAGCCTTAAGACCCAAATCTTTATGCAAAATACGGTGTAATGACGTTTGTGGAATGCCTAATTCCAAAGAACGACGAGGAATGGACAAACCTGGGTTTTCTTCAACACTTTCGGCTACAGCAGCAATATTCTCGGCTGTTCTTGAGCGACGTGCACGGGTTTTATTCTTCACATCACTAACTTGTCCCAACAGCTCGAATTTTTCCACCAATTTCTGTATTGCGGTCCGACAAGGTGCTTCACGACGACCCAAAAATTGTCGAGTTTTACGAACCGTCTCTGCCAAATTTTCACCATTTTTATAGTGAATTTTAATAATTTCAATGCGTTGTTGAAGCGTGTATCGTTCCATTTTTATTAATGGCGTAGTTTCTACTTGTCAAATGTTAAAAAATGACAGCTTCAAAAGCGAGATCTACCGAAATAGCGGGCTATTCAAAATAACACCTCTTATTGGAAAACCCTTTATATACGTTTCTTTAATATTAGTACATTATTTCTTCTTTTTGAAAAATAAATAACAACTAATATTTTCTACAAGTTATATTTCTTTTTATAAGGTTTTTTCAGGTTTTCACCATATTTATCGAGTGCAATGTGTTGTTGGATGGAGTGAAACTGGAGCAGGTATATGAGTTTATATATTTGGGTAGCATGATGTCGAGGGATGGTCGAATTGATCGAGAGATTGATAGGGGAGTGCGTGCGGGATGTAAGGTACGTTTGCACAAAACGTTAACGTATCTAGAGATGCTCGTTTAATGGAGTACTAGTGCCTGCTTTGTTGTATGGAAGCAAATGTTGGGCATAGACAGGAAAGAAAAGAGAGTGACTGCCGTGGAAATGAGGTATTTACGTGGTGTATATGACTACGTTTATCTCGCAGTGACATAACCCGCTTAAAAATCTAGTGACTTAAAACTAACTCTTAACTCCAGTTTATATCGCATGTTTTAAAGTGACTACAGGATAATTAGCGTTTATCCACTGCTGTTAAACAATAAAAATAACAAAACGCTCACGATATTGAAGCAAACCTCGAAACAAACAGTTTTTGGAAGTTTTGAGTGTAGTAATATATATTTTTAATAATTATTTTCATGTTTTAAAAAAATGTTGAGGTTAATCCATAGCCTTAACCGTTTATCTCGCAAAATTTCAAGTAGGTTAGTTAACTCAACCCATTATTTAAGATACTTCACACTTAGCGCTAAACTAACGTGTTTATCTCGCATGTTTAACCCGCTTAACTCAAGCGGGTTAGTATTTAAGTGGATAAACTAGTGCGAGATAAACGTAGTCTATGAGTATGTAAGACGGGATCGCATGAGGAATAATAGAGTCAGTTGAAATGGTTTGGTCATGTGGAGAGAATGGCGAGTGAACGGCTTGTTAAGCGTATATATCTGAACTTGAGGGTTTTCGACAGCGTGGCCGACCAGTGTGTAAGTAGATGGATGTGGTTGGTAGGGTGCTTAAAGAGAGAAAGTTTTCAAGTGGGAAGAGAAGAATGTATGAATGCGATTATGAGTGTGGCCGAGGCGAAATAAGTGTGTTTAGACAGGAATATGTGGCGAAGGATGATTGTTTTCTGACTATTATTGTGATTCGGATGCGGTATTTCGTTACCGAAAATCGGTCACTTTAATACAATGGCCCGTACTACGATCACGGTTTTAACTAAAACGCTGTTTTAAGAAGTGTCAGATATCATTATTTAATAACAATAATAAATAATATCGAATTTATCAAAATAAGATTTAAAAGCAGAACATAGTTTGTATTCAAACAAATATTTTTTAAAATATCGATCTTCAAACATACGTGCAAAATTAAATGTTGAAATTTGAATTTGACATTTTTTAAAACAGCGTTTTAGTTAAAACCGTGATCATAGTACGGGCCAGTGTGTTAAAAAAAAAGTCCTAACTCGGAGTAGGCTATGAACACGGAATCGTATGTCAATTTAAAAGTATTTAAGGTAGTTCACCAGCTACCGTCCAGGCCAAAAATTAGATCGCACTGAACGTATACTGCGCATTCTACGATGACGCCTCTCTAAAGAAAACTTTTGGTAGGTGACTGTACTTTCTTGTGCCGTATGTCATAAGTATGTACACCCATACCGCTACGAAACGTTGTTAAAGGAAAGCTGGCAACGTCGCGCTTTAATCGGAAGAGGAAGGGGGGAACAGTTCTAGCAGTGAGCCGCTGAATCCAGCCGTAGTTTCAAATTCGCCGTTTTGATGTGACTTATTCCCGCTGTCAATTTTGACGTATTAAAAATAATATAACAAATTATATATAGATAAAACATAGTACTTACATTTGCATTTTTTGTATTTTTTATTCATTTATATCTTTGAAAAACCATATAACAACGTTATAATAGCTAAATTGGTTTTTTGACATTCTAAAAATGACATTTAAATGTGATATCTGCTGGATCGTAGCCTACTTTATTAATACAAGACCGGGAAACAACTCAAATTTTGTTTCAAAATCTGATCAAAACTCTAGTTCTAAAACCGGTAATGAGGGCGTGATTTATGCCTGCTGTCATTTAAATGTCATTTTGAGACTGTCAAAAAATCAATTTAGCAGTTCTAACGTTGTTATACAGTTTTTCACAAATATAAATGAATAAAACATACATTAAATGCAAATGTAAGTAATATTTTTATCTATATATGTATATTATATTAGTTTTACCCTTCCCCCTGACGTAAACATACAGGGTTGCCGCTGCCTCTCTCCCTCGAGTTTTTCAGTCGTCGAGTACATTATTTTACACTACGATTACTCTGAAACTGTACGTCAGATCGCTTTCATCGTTTGAAATAACATTCGAAACATATTAAACTACTATATATTAGTTTTTATTAAAATCTATAGAAGCAAAATGATGCTATTAATCAAAACGTTGGTTTTGGTAGCGTTGGTCCTATGCTTCACGTGTTAAAATGACTGACTTTCGCGGCGAATAGCTCATAGTTTATAAAAAAATTAACTATGCATGTATTAGATCATGCTTAACACATAGTTAAATTTTTATGAACATCTATAGAAACTCGATTTACTGGTGAACTACCTTAAATAAATGTCAATTTGACACGAGATATTGTCAAAAAATTTATCAAAAGAAATCAAACTTTTCTTCTTGAATCGTATTTTAGAAATGGAAACAAATTGGAAAACAGCAAATGGCCATGTACTGTATCCATTTTTGTTGTCTTTTCTTCTAAAAATTACATTCAAGATCAATTTTGACAATTTGACTTTTGAATTGAATAATGATCAGGCATTTATTTCTCTGATCATAGCCTATTCCGAGTTAGGTTTTTTTTAACACACTGTATATTAAGAGTTAGGATTTGTTGTATGATGATGTTATTATTTTCGGGTTTTTGCTAACCCACTAAGTGGGACATGCGTGTTTTTATGTATGTATACGTATATATGTACTTACTTCGCACAATTTTTGAATATCAGGTTTTAAAGTTACAGTAGTTCCTTGTAAACCCATTATACATCTGTTTATTTCTTTTTGTTCGTGTACATGTTTATAATAATTCTTTTGAGTTGCTAGAAAAAAAAATGTGAATATAACAACACACTGCTTATTACCCATTTTTTCCGAATGTCAGTTCACTTTTTACCTTCCGTCACCTTTAGGTAAGGAAAGTATTGCTTTTGGTCAAAAAATTCGATGGTGAATTTTCAAAGAATTGGAATTAATATTATTCCAACAAACCGTGTGGAATAATTCCTTACGCCGTTTGGAATAATTCCGCACGGCTTTCGACGAAACACAATCTATTTAGCCGCATATTATGCGAGGTATATGAAATATCTTGGTTCGGTTGCTCTTTGTTTTATTTTTATTTATTTCTGTATTGGCGTTCGACGTTTTAAAGTTTTGAACAGTTTTAGAGTTTTTTGTTAAGTTTTACAGGTTTTTGGAGTTGTCCAAAGCAATAAGTTTATATAAATAATAATATATTAGAAAAATAACTGAAGACATTTTGTAGAAAAACATATAAAGTGGAAATGAAGATATAGATATGGAATGTACGTCACCAAAATTAAGGGAAATTGCTAATGATACATGGAGTCAGTTATTACCAAATAAATCAAAAGAAAAATATGGAGTTATTATAAGCAATTTATGGACTGGCGTCAAAAAAAATATTTAATGGTATATGATAATGTTATTATCAATCAACATTTTATGTATAATTTCTAAAATCTTGTTAGAGAAAGTATAGTCTACAACACGTTGGGAATGGCATAATCCACACTCGCAAACCGTATGGAATATGGGTCATTCCATTACTTGTTGTAGAATATACTACTCCCTTTTAACCGTCGTTTTATATAAAAAAAAACGGTTTGTAAAATATGGCTACGGCATATACATATAGACAAAAATACTTTATACTTACGATCGTCCACAAATTTGAATTCCTCTTCCCCTAAAGCATCAAGGTCTCTCTGAGCCCAAACGGTTATACTTTTTATAGTATCTAAAGTATTTTGCATATACAAATTGAAAAAATGTTGTATTTGATCTAAATTGGGAGATATTATAGCGTTCGGAATATGTAGTTCCATTTTTGTTATGACCATAGGACACTCAGTTACATCTAACAAACTAAAACGGATCAAATTTTGATTATTATAAATTATCTCGCATTTATTTTTATTTCAGTGTTCATTTCGTGGACAAAATAAGGTCAACATCTGCAGAAATGTTGGTCAAATTTTTGTTATTAGCAAGGTTTTGGCAAAAATCGTTATATTGACTACATGATACATAATTTTTTTTCTCGCTACCACATTGGTAAATTAGCATTACACTATAAAATAGTCGACAGTAATGGAAAGTAATTTATCCACTAACGATAGCAATTGAATATAAACAAATCGTAACTAAGGACAGTAAAATCGATTTACCGCATTTGGTCACTTACCGCACATGGTCAAATACCCTAACCCCTAACAACATAACTATACGAAAGTAAATAAAAAAAATCTGTTGTGGCCAGTACAATACCTTCCGTCAATCCTGTGTATAATGTGTAAATTCCATACATAATTTCTCTTGCAAAAGATTCTAAATTTCCAGTAAAATTATTTCATAAACAAACTGACACTGACATCTTCCTCTTTAGCTTTTCCCACTCGTTAGGGGTCGATATTTTTGCGTGTCCTCATTCGGTTCTTTTTCTCTCAAGCCTTCCGCAATACAGTCCTTCCATCTTATCTTTGGTCTTCCTCTGTTTCTTCAACCTCCTATTACTAAACTACTCATTTTTGTTCAAATATAATTCTTCATTTCTCCCCATGACATGTTCAAACCAATATAATCATATTTCTTGTATCTTTCTAGAAACTTGTAACACTAGAGTTATTTTCATACCGTGTCTTTCCGTGTGTTCCCAATATCTACTTCAACATCCTCATCTCTGTCACATTAATTTACTTTTTATTGATACTGACATCTGTCAATTTGAATTATATGAATATATTAGTAGTTTCCATGTTTAGCATAGCTGGCTGAATTATAAAATTTAATTTCTTTAAAATTCTTTAACTCTGTATCTATTGAATATGAAGTATAAAATGTAATCAAATCGTATAGAGAATAATATATTCTTTAAGTTATTATAACGTTAAATGTCAATAAATCAAATTTAACTGTTAAATCTTCAAATAAGGCTACTTCCGGTCCACCAATTATAACCAAAATCTAATCACTTGTTCTTCTGGATGTAAACTTGAGGAATACGAAAAAATTATAACTTTTGGAATCGTGGTATTGAAGTTATGGGATCCGGAACTTTTATCACACACACACACACACACACACACACACACACACGATTTTACCATTTTTACGATGATGTCTGTATGTATGTATGTGTGTGTATACATTTATTTGACTTGTCACAAATGAAAATGTTAAAAATAGGTAATTACGAATTCAAATGGATTTTCTTTCGTGGTAGTGAGAAAAAATTTATGCGTAACGCGTTAGGTAAATTTCTTTTCTGTCTTCGGTGGTTTATGGACCTCAGCTTCGCTTTGGGCCACAAACTGCCACTTCAGACATAAATGTTGGTACGCAAATAACTATTGGTAGAATAGGTCTGTTACACACCTTGGTACAGTCTCTCGTTCCTTCAACTTATCCAAACTCAACTTCATACTCTTCGCTAAAGATTCAATCATTTTCGAGTTGAAAAAAGCGAAAAGATCTACACAGTTATCGTGGATTGTTTGTAGATCAAGTTTAACACTTTTGTCGATTTCTTTGAACGCGGCTGTAAAATGAACAATTATGATAAAAATAAAATGTAAGGTATTATAGAAAATACCCATTTCATCTGTTCCAATTAATTTGGTAAGAGACGCGACTGGACCAACAGCTCTTTCTCGATCTAACCAATCAAACTTTCCCTCCTGGAGATCTGGATCAGTTATGGACTCCATAAACATATTTATAAGTTGATATACGGATCTTTCGATGTTGTAACACTTCAATTCTAATTCCTTAGCTGCAAAATAGTTACGTCTGATAAATTCTAATAATGGCACATCTATGGCTGCCACCTCTCCGGGTTTGACCCGGAGACTTCGGGTTTCAGACCATATTTCCGGGCTCCGGGTTGATGTTAAAAATCTCTGGGTTAATTGTTTCAGAAATACATATGTTTTTCATGTTAATTATATGAATTTTGAATCAATACAGGTACTAATGTAATCTTCAACTGTCATCAATATATATATATACAGGATGTTTATTAAACATAGGGCAAAAATTGAAGGGATTATTCCCTGGACCATTCTAAGATGATTTTGTCCTTTGATGATTTTGGAAAAGCCGCTTTGTTTCGAAGATACAGGGCGAAAAAAATTTTCGACAATAACAACATTTAATACCAAAAATTACATGTAAAGTTTCTTAATGTACAAGTACTGTTGAAAATGACTACCTCCAGCTACGATGCAAGAATCCGCCTAGCTTGTAATGAATTGCCATCAGCAAGTCCATAAATGAAATGCATGTCAGTCATCTCGGCGTTCGTATAGCTATTCATGATAAGAGGACTTCACTAACAAAAGTTTAAGTATTATAGACAGAAACTACACGTTAAACAGCCAAACGTCTCAACAAATTTGACACATAACTTGCCTGCTGTTACTAGATTAATAATTTGAAAAATATCAAAATTGGTTTGGTCGAATTTTTTTTTCGCCCTGTATCTTCGAAACAAAGCGACTTTTCAAAAATCATCAAAGGACAAAATCATCTTAGAATGGTCCAGGGAATAATCCCTTCAATTTTTGCCCTATGTTTAATAAACAGCCTGCATATTTATTAAATGCATATCTGCATTAAGTTCCTTTCCATATAATTGTTGTTCTACTTACTATTTTCTGTTTGGAACGTTACTATTATTAATTTGAAAGGATTAGGCTTTTTTTACAGTGACATTTATCTGCCAGTTACATAATTTGAGATCAGAACTGTGTAATCATGGAGTTGTGTTTTACGCGTAGGCTTCTGGATTTAAATTATAGATAATTTTATAAATTTATCCATAAAATATATAGAAAAAGTATTAATGCAAACTTGATTTAATAATCATTAACTTTTATAATAACAAATCTCGAAAAAATAACGTTTAAAGGTACTTTTCGAAGGAAAACTAATTTGAGCTTCAAGTAAAGTGCCATTTTCGGTTATCTGATTTACACCAAAATCTAATGCTTCTTCCCATATTAGAATAAAATAGAAATACAAGGTTTCAATTTTTTTATGGACTAGTATTTAAGCTAGAGCTAGAGAGTGAAAATTGAAATACTTATGTAATTTTATCCGTAGCATCGATTGGCAGGCTCATATCTCGACTCAAGATATGACCCAAAAATAGGTGAAATTTTAAATTGTAAATATAAATTTGAGACAAAATGAAAGTATTTTGATTACCTTTTTTCTTCCTGAATTCAACATTTAACTTGAGTAAGTCTTCAGGGCGTAACGCATGATCAGGTATATCAATCAACATTGTTTCGTTGACTGCTTGTAATGCCTCATCTATTCGAGCTTCTTTTAAATCTGTTACCTATAGCAACAAACAAATATAATTAAAATATAACAATAAACTTCAAATTGGCAAAGAAAAATTCCTCTTACACAGACCATTTCATCGGTGTAGGACGGACAGATTTTGGCCCACCGGGCAAAATATATTTTTTGACCCCATGAAAATGATACGAGAGTGGATTGAAATAAATAAATATTTCATCACGGCATATTACCCATTACTGGGTGTGCCAATCTGCTTCAAACACAGATATCGGTAATGATGGAATATTTGTACCGTGCGGGTGCTTACCATACGTCACCTCACGGGCACTCATTGCTGGTGTGGAGAGTGCGCCACAGGGGTCAATTTTGTGCATACAAAACAAAAATTAGTGGAAGACAAAAATCAAAAATAGCGACCCCCTAACGAATGGGAAAAATTAAAGAAGAAGAATATATTAGTGTCAAGTGCAATTCGCATAGTTTGTTTATGAAATAATTTAACTGGAAATATAGGATCTTTTGCAAAAAAATTATGTGTAGGGCGCGTGCAGTGACGTGACTTTGCTGACTTTGACAAGCAGATATTTGGACCCCTGTCAAAATGACAGCTATTAATTACGTCCATAACTTACAAATGCCATAATTTTTCATTCAAAGTTTATGATTTTCTTATTTCATGTGGTTTATTTATTATCAGGGATGTGGAATTCAGTTGCCGAGAAAAGGAATCATAAAATACCAAAAAAAGAAATTTTGAATGAAAAATTTTGACGTGAGGATAACCCGCAAAATAGAAATGAATGGAAGAAAAAAATAAAAAATAGCGACCTCTAACGAATGGGAAAAGCTAAAGAAGAAGAAAATTTCAGTGTCAAGTGCCATTTGCATGAAATAATATTACTGGAAATTTATAATCTTTTGGCACGAAAATTTATGTATGGAATTTGTACATAATACACAGGATTGACGGAAGGTATTGTGCTGGCCACATCAGATTTTTTGGATTACACCTCCTTTAACACATTCACTGCCCAATGTAGAATATATAGGTGGGCCTAGTGCCACCTCCTTTTTTTTTAGCATTTTAAGTTGTTGTCAGTGCTGACTATTTAGCAGGTAATGTATGAGCGTTTTATACTTTTTTTTCCACAAAAAAAACAAAAACGCCCCTGAGGCGTTCAGGGCACAGCGCAAGTTGATTACTTGGTTGTATGCCCGAGACCGCCCTCGGGGCGTTTTGACCCTGAAAATTAAAAAAAAATATTTTTTTTATATATTATTATAATAATATAATATAAAATAAACATTGGTTTACAAAGTAAGTAGAATCGTTATTATCGCTCGGACTAGTATAGTCAGGGTCATCATCACTACTATTTGCGAAAGGATCTTCGTCATCAGACTCTTGTAAAATAGCCAGCAACTCTTCATCTGTTAAACCTCTTTTAGATGATGCTGGCTCGTCTGCCATAATCTGGAAAAGTTAAATAAAACGTATTACAAAAAAGTCGCTGTATGCCCGTCAACGCCCCTGGGGCGGACAACATCTTATATCTTGCTAATTTAATTCGAAAATTGTTTACTTATTTTACTAAAAAAAACACACACATTTACAAAATGATAATATATAAAAAATAAAAGTTAGACTTACCGTTTCTAAAACAATTTGATGTACACAAAAATAGCCGCCAGTAAAAATATTTACACGTTTATTTGAAACCAACACTTACACTTCATAGAACTGACCCAATGAGGTGCCCGAACACACTACTGTGCGAATCCAAATCGTCTCAGCAAATGTATTTACTATATAAATAAATAAATAAATATTTCATCACGGCATATTACCCATTGCTGGGTGTGCCAATCTGCTTCGTACACAGATATCGGTAATGATGGAATATTTGTACCGTGTGGGCGCTTACCAGGCGTCACCTCACGGGCACTCATTGCTGGCGTGGAGAGTGCGCCACAGGGGTCAATTTTGTGCCATTAAAATGCGATGTAATTTTTGGCGTCGGTCGGGATCGAACCCGGGTCCCCAGATTCGCGACCAGACACTCAGGCACACGGCCACGAGACCCCATGTGGACATAAGCGTCCGTAATATACCTATTTTATGTATTTACTATTATATCCCGTATCCACGAAAACGCCTCTCGGGCGGATTGGGCACGGGAGCCAAAGTCCACTCAACGCCTCAGAGGCGTTCGGGGCAGTGAATGTGTTAATACCATATCATTTTTTTAAAAATTATCCGTTACCTCTTTAATGAAGCGTTCGACAGCTTTTAAATTATCTTCTATGTTTTTATAGTAGCCAGTAATTTTTGTAGAAGTCCATGAAACTGTAGAAAACCCAGGATTAAAAGCTTGTTCCATTTGAATTAATTTTGGACGCATCATATTTAAGAATAAACGTGGGATGGATCCTCTAATTCGCATATTATCAGCGCATAGGTCTTTTATATATTCCAAATTATTTAAAATTTTAGTCCGATGGAAATATAATACTTGTGCTACGTCCGGTATAGCTATAATAAGGGATTATATTAGATAGTTTTTATATTGTTGTCAATAACACGAATTGACGTAATTTTTGATAAATTTTTAGAAGAATTTATACCGATTTATCGTTTTTCACAAAGTTTGAATGAGCATGGGTATTGTGACAATGCGAGCAATAATAAATAAATATTTTTTTATAATCTTTTCTAAATTATAGTTTCAGGAATAATTTTTCAACTTGTTATCTTTGTTAGTCAAAATTCTGTTTAGAAACTGGCTGTTTAGTCTAGCTGTCAGAGACGATGGACAGTTATTTGTTGACAATTAAGTCTAGAAGTTATTGTTTTTAGGTAGTCTGTCTTAGATACTCGTGTCGATGAGACATGTAGTCTGTGTTTCATTTTCTGGCGCGGTGTAAACGTCCGCCTGCTGAGTTACAATGTAACTATTTAGTGTATTTGATGTAGTTATGTTTAGTTTACCAATCAATAATAATAAGTTTAATAGTTTATAATTGATTAATGTTAGTGAAAATATGTATAAATAAAGAAGTTGGTAATATTAATAATGACTGTGTCCATAATGTAAGTCATCAGCATCGGTCATCAAAGTTAAGTGTAAGTGTGTGTGTGTTCGTCCTTCGGTTAATCAAGTCGTGGTCATCGTTGGTAAAAGAAGTGCAAGAGCACCAGCATCAGTCTCTGTAACACCCCCCCCCCCTCGTGTTACAATATCATACAAACTGAGAACCTGGTGAAGTTGTATCTTATTTTTCGAATTTTATGAATTACGTCATTTCGTGGATTTGACGACAATATACGAGTGTCATTCAATAAGTAAAGAGACAAATTCTATAATTTTAAAACTATTCAATGAATGTGTACAATCTTTTCAGGGGTGTTAGTTGGCAACCTTGGGATATGCTCTGATCAGCTGTTTCATCATTTTATGTCAACATAACCTCAAAATTTTCAGTTCACCATGGCAAGTCCACTAGAAGATTGCACCTTAGAAGAGCAGCGCTCAGTCATTAGATTTTTAGTCGCAGAAGGTGTAAAACCACCAAGTGAATTTTTTTTGTAGAATGTTAATACAGTACGGTAAAAGTTGTATGAACCGTGCGAATTTTTACAAGTGGGTTGATCGGTTTAAAAGTGGCCGAACAAGTGTAGGTGATGAACCCCGATGTGGACGTTCAGTGGAAGTTTCTGGTCCCTCGTTGGAATCGAGGATTGACGGACTTATTCGTGATAACAGAAGAATTACTGTTGAAATGATAGCTGAGGAAGTTCAAGTAAGTGTTGGAACTGTTCACAATGTCATTCAGAACAATTTAAAGTACAGAAAAACGTGTGCCAGATGGGTTCCCAGACAGCTTACTGACGCTCATAAAGAATCAAGGCTTTCCATTAGTCAAGACTTAAAGCAAGGAAGTTTGATTGAAGGAGACGCTTTTTTTAAAAGAATAGTGACCTGCGACGAGGTCTGGATCCATCACTACGACCCTGAGACCAAAAGGCAGAGTATGGAGTGGAAACACACTAGCTCTCCAGGTCGCAAAAATTCAAGGTTCAACCTTCCGCCGGTAAAGTGATGCTGACCATCTTTTGGGACTCACAGGATCCAGTCTATTGCGATTTCCTTGAAGATCAGCGAACTATCAATAGCCAATACTACTCTGAGATGCTAGAACACAAAGTTAGACCAGCTATCAGGAGCAAACGCCGTGGACTCTTGTCAAAAGGAGTCATTCTTCAGCACGATAACACCCGCCCTCATACAGCCCAGCTGACCCGTGATAAGCTTCAAGAATTGAGTTGGGAGGTCTTATCTCATCCTGCCTACAGTCCCGACCTCGCCCCATCTTATTTTTACCTGTTTGGACCACTCAAAGACGCCCTACGTGGAAAAAGATTTGCTAACAATGAGGAAGTTAAGGAAGCGGTGCAAAAGTGGCTTCGGGGTAAATCGAAAGAATTCTTCGCCAAGGGAATTAGGAAGCTGCAAGAAAGATGGGACAAGTGCATAACTGTGGGGGTGATTATGTTGAAAAATAGTCTTAATTTTGAAAGATTGAAATAAACTATTTTTGAGCTATAGCCATTTGTCTCTTTACTTATTGAATGACCCTCGTACATATAGAGCAAATAATACGATAGTAATTAGTTTCTTACATAAGTTGTATTTAAGCATGCATTCAATTTCTCTAATACATTCCGTGATATACGGATCGAAATTCACAACATATAGTTTAGTTTGTGGATGTTTCATTAATAAGGGTATGCTCAAAAATGCTCGAACCTATAAATGTAAATATAGATAAATTAGGTGTTACAATTTGTTCGAAATCTGAGTCACACAACATTTTTACTTTCCGTCACCTCTAGGTAAGGAAGGTATTGTCTTATCTTTATCTTAATTATTTATCGTCTAATACTTCACCCATATAAATAAACGTTACAATACATTATGTAACTAGGGCTACTTACAATGCTTACAGCGCTTACATTCGAGTTCAGAATCGCACCCTAAGGTATAAGTCGGTTTCATAAGAATAAATGCTCTCTGACTAAGATTTCGAATAATTGTTAAAATTTATTCGTTTCTGATTATTTCGACTACCTGGCCGATATTATTTTCAAAACTACATCAAATAAAACTTCCCATGTAAGTTCGGGATGTGAAAATGTTTTTTTATCTTGAGTATTTATTTTTGAAATCAAAACTAGGGAGGTTGACGAAATATAATACCTGATCTAGATTATCGAACCAAGCTTGATGATATATTTGTTCGTAATGTAAAAGTACACAAGCCAGAGAATTGAACATTTGGATACATTTTTGAACTTTTCTATGTCTTACAACCTGAAATACATACAATATTTTAGTAATACAGTCGATTATTTTAATTCAAAAACCTCTATAGACCTGGGGCAGGTGCTACGTGAAAATGTATCATGGTATTCCATATATTGAGCCTTGGTGGTCACTTTAAATTCCTGGAGAACGTTTTGCTGTCATCCCAAAAAAAAGACAATCTACCCAGCTGTGGGTAAATGACCTCTCGCTAAAAGAGGTATTGGATTCATACTAAAAATCTCATATCCAGATTTTAGTGAATAAGCACGTTTTAATGTATCTAGAATCCAATTATAAAATTTTACGATGATGCCTGTGTGTGTGTATATGTGCGTGTATGTGTTTGAGGATGTTGTAGGTACGATTTCTGAAATTTTATAAGACTAAAGACCTGTGTGACTACGGATTCCTCAATCTTAACAGTAATGAGAAGAGTTGAATAGGTTCTGGTTACATTTGGACAACCGGAAGTAGTAGTTTCTAAATAATTTGAAATAATTCTGACACATTTATTTTTTTATTATATCTCCTATAGGTTTGGAGATATAGAATATAATAATATAGAATAATCTGTTGTAATAAATCTCGTTGACCAAAAAACTCCATGGGAACCACTTGAAATATTTAAATGTTTGTAATTGACAGATAAATGAAAAATGTGTGTTTAAAATTATAGGTATGTTAATAATACGTATATTCTTATAAAATACCGCTAATACCGTCAATGAATTTGAAGAATTTTGAACATATTAGAAGAGTAGGACAAAATTCCTCATAGAACGAAAGAAGAGATACAATTTCATTTATGTGTGTGTGTACAAGATGTTAAATTCGTTCATAATAGGGCGCGAGCAGTCATGTGAATTTGTTGGCTTTGGCAAGCAGATATTGGAATCTGTGTCAAAATGACGGCTAGCAGTTATTTACATAGATGTCACAATTGTCATATGTCATAATTTTTCATTCAAAATTTTAAAATATTTTGATGTTTATTTGCCATCAATGGTATGGAATACACTTGTCGAGGAAAATAATCCACATGGATTTGGAAAAACATGATGTTTTGAATGGAAAATTATGATACTTGACACCTATGTACATTATTACTAGCTGTCATTCTGACACGGGTCCCCATATCTGCTTGCTAAGGTTAACAAAGTCACATGACTACTCGCGCCCTAAGCAACATAAAATGAAAAGGGCGAGAATACTGCGCTGGCCACAAAAGATTTGGTTCATGACCCACAGCTGGGAAGACAGTGAATTGTTTTCCCGGGTATTTGTACGCACTAAGGGTCAGTATTTGGATGATACATTTGTCACTACCCTCCAGTCTACTATAATTCACATATTCATTTTGTATTAACTTAATATCTTAATGTACATATTTAAAATAATTACAGTATATATAATATTTAAAATAGTGTTTTACCCGTTCTCTTTGTTTGAAGATAGACATAGGTTCTGCAATTTTATTATAGAGCGCCCGAGCCCATTGAATCCGTCCACCAAAAGGCGGCATATTAAAAGCAAGAATTGGATTCTGTCTGTCTGCATTATAATTGTCTCTAATTTCTGCAATTTCTTTCTCGAACATTTGCATAGCTTCCAGATAGCGTTCATCCATGTGCAAACATGGAAGGTTCAATTTATCAAACCTATACAATAAAGAGAAAAGTTGTAGTAATCGTTATTGTATCGTGAAAAACACTTTTATTTGTATGTGTTAGTGCAAGTGGTACAGTTCAAAGAAAACTTTTCTACGGAAAAATAAATAAAATTCATTTGTTTGATACTAGTCTTTACTATTTTTATACAATCTGTGGATATAATGTTAAAAAATATATTGTTGCAAATATACATTAGCTTATTTCTTATTTTGAACATGGGACAAGTTTTTGAATAGGTACACTCGAGTGACAACTACCTTAAGAGTGATTAGCGAGCATTTGAAAAAAATCTTCAAATAAAAGATGCGTGCAATTAATTTTTCTAAAACTATTATTTGAAGTATTTATCTCAAACAAAACAATTTATTTATTTATTTATGAAATTTGGAGAACCAAAAGTTGTTACAAACCAATTATAGATTTCCACATATTAACATTAAAACTAATTACATATACAGTGTCTGTATCTTAAGTACGTAGGTACATAGCATATTGAAAAGATTTAAAGAAATACAAGAATGCATAATCAAAAATACAAATTAAACATACAATACATTAAAAAAAGACAAAGAAATATACACCCATATGAATAACGAAAACATTCAAATAGACGACTTCATTATTTTTTTTTACTTCCTTGTACGTAAGTCAAGGAAGTATTGTAATCGCGAAAAATTTTGGTTTTCAGATTTCAGCGGAAATATCCATTTTGGTCATCCCTGAATCCATTTTGACTAATTTCGTCGTGACGTCTGTACGTACGTACGTACGTATCTCGCATAACTCAAAAACGGTAAGCCGTAGTAAGTTGAAATTTTGTATTTAGGACTCCTATAACATCTAGTTGTGCACCTCCCTTTCTGGTTATTACACAATTTCCAGAAGTGGCACTTTACATGAAGCCTATAATAGATTTTAATGAAAAACTGTTTTAAAATATAATCCAAAACTTTTCAAATTTGGTATACAAGACTTTTATATCAATCGAAATAACATAATAGATTTTGGTTAAAATAGGCTAACCGGAAGTGGTACATTACTTGAAGTTGTTTACAGTTTTTCTTGAATAAAATGATTTTATTTTGATTTTAGAAATAAATGCTTCAAATAAAAGTTTTAGAGAATAAATTTCTGCGTCTAGCACATCAAGTATTATTAAATTAGCCCTTTGTATAAGCGAGATATGTAAATTTAACAATTATATAATTTTTTGTTTTTGTAATAAAGCTTGCTATGGATTAGGACAAAAAAAAAGTTCATGTCAAATTACGTTAAATACGTGCAATTTTATTGTGAAATTAGTCATATTCATTGTTGTAATCAAATATTTCTTTGTTGTAATCAAAACTCTCTTTAAAAACTCCCTTTATGGTCGATATATATCTTACTGTTTTGAAGTTAAAATTAATATTTTGTAATTTATTTATTAAAAAAATATATACATATAGTTTAATAATCGTACAAGGAAGTCGTGCGGTGTCCACATCAGATTTTTATAGTAATCATATTGAGATTATTTCTTAATTTATCTAAATCCCTTTGTAAGTCTATGCAATCATTTACGTTTGATATAGTTTTAAACTAGCGGCCATTATTCTTTTTTGAAATTTTAAATTATTGTTGATTAAAGTTCTGCTAACAATCATCTTAACAATTTCACGTTTCGGCTATCTGTTCAACTAAACTATATAGATAAATTGGCATATAACAATTTTCAAAACTTTTTCTGACAATTTTAACATAACTGTTATGTATTTATTATGTCTAGTGACAACTAGATTAAACCTTATTTAGTGGTAGAATTTGTGCGTAAAATATATCTCAAATTTTTTGTTTCATACGTTGTAGCATAAGTCATCACCTATGTAGCATTCTAAGAACATTTTCTACTGTATCATACGGTTCCAAGGATTTTCCTACAAATTCTTCTAATTCCCACTCTGTGTCAACAACATTTTGTTTGAACTCTTCATAATCTTTATCGAAAAAATCTTTCCTGTGATCCAAAGGATCATAAGTTTGTGAAGATATCTTCTGGAAAAAGTCTTTGAATTTGTTGGCATAGATTTCGATATTTTCGATGGTGCTGCTTTGAAGAATGGAGTACTTTAATGTGAGTTGGAGTACATCAATAATCTTCGGGAAGAATGGAGAAAAATAATGTTACTATAAGTTATTTAAAAAGCAATAAAAGAGATACCTTTTCAAGACGGATTTTCAATGTTTCGAATTTTAGGAAAATGTGCATTTCTGATAAACCGAAAGGGGGTTCTTCTGCTTCTTCCATAGCTTTTTTAGTGTGTTGGAAACATTGATAATATTTGCCATACAAATCCAAACATACCTATAAACAAATAATTTAGATAATTTAGAAATGTAAATAAATTATGTAACGGCAAATGACAATATACTGTTTCTTTAAATGTTGAGAGAAGCTTCAGAACTATATATGGGTTTAGTTTTGTAATTTTTACCTCCCGCTACCCTTGGTAAGGGAGGTACAGGGATTGTGCTAAAATCGCATATCGAGATTTTGGTAAATGACTACATTTTAAGGTCTCTACAATGCAATTTTAACATTTTCACGATGATGTCTGTGCGTATGTGTAGGTGTGTGTGTGTGTGTGTGTGTGTGTGTGTGTGTGTGTGTGTGTGTGTGTGTGTGTGTGTGTGTGTGTGTGTGTCAATCCTCTTTAAACACTAACTCAAATACTATCATTCAGAAAGTTTTGAAACTATGTATTTCTACCTTATTCTAATATGGAAAGAAGCCATTAGATTTTGGTGGCAATCGGATAACCGAAAATGACAGTTTACTTGAAACTCAAGATAGTTTTTTTCAAAAAATACCTTTAATACTTTTTCTATACATTTTACGGATAAATTTATAAAATAATATAAAAATTATATCTCGGAGCTTATGCTTTAAGCAGACCTCAATGGTTACATAGTTCACCTCAAATGTATGTAACTGACAGATAAATGTCACTGTCAAAAAAATAATCATTTGAAATTAATAATAGTAACGTTGTAAAAGAAAAATTGTAAATAGAACAATAGTTTTATGGAAAGCAACTTAATATACATAATTTCTACCATTAGTAAATATGCAGGTATGTATTTAAATAAAGAAATAAATAAATATATTATCACGGCATGTTATCCATTGCTGGGTGTGTTAATTTGATTTGTACACACATTTCGGTAATGACGATGACATATTTGTATTGTGCGGGCGTTTACCACAAGGGTTAATTTTATGCTATTTAAAATTCAAATTATTGGCGTTGATCGGATTTCTCAGATTCGCGACCAGACATCAGGCACGCGGCAACGAGACCCCATAGGTAAATGGCGGGAGGTATTGTGCTGATCACATCAGATTTTTATTGATGATATCATCATGATATAACAAAAATTCTTACCCTCATTTTTTCGATGATATCGCATTTTCTAAAATGCCATATACTCCTCGTGCCATTTTCATCCAAATACGCTCTACAACCATACACCATTTGGTTGGTGACTTTTACGAAAAGATATGTAATTTTTTCTACAGTATTAAAGAATCTTGAACTAGTGAAAACCATTCTAATAGAATACAATAGACTTGGAATGTAATCTGGTATTTTTGTTGGATCAAAACGATATAATGGTTCACAGAACCTTTCCAATGAGTAGAGATACTTCACTATATCTTGTGATTCGTTGCAGATTTCTGTAACTTCGTTATCCAAAAACTTCCATTTCTAAAGGAAATAAAAATAATGTGGATAAATTTCTCGACAAGACTTTTAGTCAAGTCAATGGAGATCAAGAAAGACCATTGCCTAACAAAAGATGAGGTACAGTAAAATTTTTGAAAGATGTCCGATCAAGGTTGTCTAAGAATTGTATGAATTCAGATTTTTGCTCCGCCCATCATGACAAATTCAGTAGTGTCGTTTGCTTAGTTTTTATGAGGGTACGTAAGATACTACTGTTATTTTATTATTATAAAAATATATATTAAAAAGCATTCAAAATTCAAAAATAAGTCAACTAGTAAGTTTATAAGCAAATGTAAAACCAAATATGTTAAAAATAAGATACTGACACAATGTCAGTGTCAGTGACTTTGACAGAATTTAACGTTATACGTACGGCTATGAATCCAGGTAATGTATCTGAATTAATAAATAAACTTACGTTACAGCGAAAGTATTATCAACAACGAGCATCGTTTATAAATGGAATGTCCTAACTTAGTCGAAACAATATGAATTTTTGAAAGACAAGCGTGTTATATCCATCCTTATCACACACTCTTACAGCCTTTGCAAAAGAAAGAGATAAATGTACCTTGATTCATAGCCGTACGAATAACGTGTCTGTATCTTATTTTTCACATATTTGGTTTTACATTTGCTAATAAATTTACCAGTTGACTTATTTTTGAATTTTGAATGCTTTTATTGTAACACATATTTTTATAATAATAAAATAACAGTCGTATCCTCATAAAAACTAAGCAAACGACACTACTGAATTTGTCTGAATGGGCGGAGCAAAAATCTGAATTCATACAATTCGTAGAAGACCTTGATCGGACATCTTTCAAAATTTTTCCTGTACTTATTTTTTACCTTCATCAATTTGCTTCTGCTCATCATCAAACACTGTATATGTGTAATACATTCATTAGTTTTGAGGAATTCAATTATACTCATGAATTTTGCTAATTGTCGTCTCCAAAATTGCAACTCAACTAGTGGTCCAAGTCTGTCGTGTTCTCTTCTAAGTTGATGCGCTTTAGTGACTGTTATTTCAATACTTTGTAACCATTCATACACGTATTCTTCTACTTGTTGAATAATTTCAAAGTTAAGAGAAGATTGTCGCATTGTTTCTGGATCGGCGAGAAATTCTTCATAAAATTCGTGATCGACGTTGAATTTTATTCCGGCTTCGAGATCAGATTTAGTATCTACAAAGAAGATTATAAGGTGTGATATTTAGAATTTGAGACTAGGTATTTTTCAAGACCAAATCTAATAAGCGTTAGAAACAATGGTATAGTTTGTTTCACGAAAGATGACAATTCAAGGCCATTTGTTCGAAGAAAGAATCAACAACATTTTATATAGCGGTAGTATAGCAACATTATGTATTAGAAAGAGATAGATTATTTGACGTATGTCTACGTGATTTATGCTATATGACAGATATACGTTCCATATTCACATTGATATCTAACACACTAAAAATAATAGGAACGTATGTCGATGAGTTGCTGGTATGCAATTATCTATTGATCAAAATCAAAATCAACGAATAAGTTTCTAATTTTGTTCCGCGATTGTATTGAACATAATGATGGGAGAGAAAGGAAAAACTTTGCGAAGGCAAGCTATTCAATTTGTGCATAATGAACACGAATATTTTCAACGGGAAACAGAAAATAATGGACCATTATTAGATCTTCATCAGGTGCACCAGGTAATATATGTGAATATATTTTTTTTAATTTCTTTGAAAATTGAAATTGCTAGACAAAAAAGGTTTCATGATTAATAAATGAAATTTAGCAAGTATTTTATTTTAGCGTACAGCAGATGCGCTACAAATATCTGAAACCACAGTAAACAGGGTATTAAAACGTGTTAATAATATCTAAAATGAAGAATAATTAACTTCTTCTGGAAAAAAACGACCCAGAAAATCAACTGCAACAGCTGATCTTGATACTTTTAACACCGATGCAATTAGAAGAATAATATATGAAATGTATGCTAACAGTAAGTAGTTTATTACTTATTTTCAAAATATGTATTTATATCATTGTTTTCAGTATTTTTGTAACTATACATAGGTGTTGTATCTTTATGTTCAGTATATCAAAATAAAATATATCTTTGAAAATGTGTAGACGTTTAACATTTAATTTTGAATGATTAAAATGTATCCACAAATATTATACCTGGTGCACGCCTATGTGTATGGAATGTAGTGAAATTATTTGCAAGTAATAGTATACCAGATGGTTTGAAAATGACCTTGAATTGTCATCTTTCCTGAACCAAACTAAAGTAATAATTCGCACATCCATTTGTTCCAAAAACGACAACCGAATTCGGTTGGATGTGTGTATGCTCTTTGAATTTTTTGTACGATGTTTAATAAATTAACTGAATGTTTTGTACGAATGTATTTTGTGTACATGAATTGTAACAATTTGTAAGATCATACTACTCTGAAGAAGGTGCAAGGGTGTATGAACTTTGACTGAACTTTCAAGTAATTGTTAACACCTTGATTATTATATACTATATATTTCTTTAACTTTAAATCTATACAAGATATAAAAAAATATTTATATGTAACAGATAGAGAATTTACTGTTCTTAAATACTAGCAAGAACAAAAATTTTCTAAAAATAATATTTAGAAGAATTATTTAAGAATCTGCTACTTGCGGTTGTCCAATCATTACCAAAACCTTTTCAGCTCTTCCCTGGAATGTTTTTTGAGAAATCGTACTGCTTCCAACATCCCTACACACATACATACACACATACACATACATACACCCACACACACACACAGATATCGTAAAAATATTGTAACGTGCGCCCCCGAGAGAATAGTATACAACGCCGCCACTGAACGAATGTACGAGAACAATGACGCAATCCCTGGCGCCGCAGCGGCTGGACTCTAATTGCGCCGTGACCTCGTTCCTTTGTGTGCCGGTCATTGTCGCTTCGAAGGCTTCTAGACTGTTATGCGGTGTATAAATATCGGCCGAGAAAAGGCGGAGGGACAGTCTCATATATACAAGCAACCAGATATGAATTCAGTGATATAAATAAACAGTTGTTAACATAAATAAATGTAGTTTTATAAATAAGTGTAGTGATATAAATGTTAGTTAGATAAATAATCGTAGTGTTTAAGCATTTAATAATATTCTTAGTGTTTATAATTATTTAAACATAGTGTTAGTTGTTTTTAATATTTAATTCTTAATTATTCATCGTTTAATAAACGTATTCTTTAATTAATAATATTTGTCTATGTTTTACACTTCACCCATATAAATAAAAACGTTACAATATTAAAATTGGATTTTAGGGATCTTAAAACGTGCTTAATCATTAAAATCTGGATATGGAGGTAAAATGGACTATGGTTGTTATTGCCAAACTATTAAGACTTGTTAAAACCTCTGGCATGTTGATTAATCTCAATCATTCTCTAAAGCCTCGTACAGACCTGCGAACCGTTCGACGAACCGTTCGGCGAACCCCGTCCAGACCGGCGCAACAAAACGGCGATCCGAGCAAAGCACTGCAACATGTGCAACGTTTGCCTGCAACGTTTGCGCGATCCATCCGTTGTCGGTATTTCAACGAACGATCAAAGGATGTTGCGCGAACACGTTGCAGCTAGTCTGGACGCGACGGCGAACGGATACTTGCAACAAAATATTTTATTACACTTTATTCTTTGATTCGAAGTAGATGTTTGCTCTTCATTAATACTACATTTACCAAAAATGGAATGGTCTAAAGACAATACTTCAAAATTTATCGAACTGTACAGAAATCATGATATTATTTGGAATCCACAAAACATACATAATGTATCTGCAACAATAATGGAAAAGAGACGAACGTTCCCCCACCATCATCTGCTAGAGCTCGTCGAACCGTTCGCCGAACGGTTCGTCGAACGGTTCGCAGGTCTGTACGAGGCTTTAGAAAAGACCTGTTAGGATATCTGACATGATTGACATGTTGAGTAATTTTAATTGTAAATAATTTCTGTGATGTGGATTAGGTGTTAACAATTACTCGAAAGTTCAGTCAAACAGCATTTATTCTTCCTATACCAACGTTTCGGTGCACCCTTGCACCTTCTTCAGAATAGTAAGATCTTACAGATTGTTACAATTCATGTACATTCGGTTGTCGTTTTTTAGAGCAAATGGATGTGTGTATACTCTTTGAATTATTTGTACGATGTTTAATAAATTAGCTGAATGTTTACCTTCTATGAATCTAATGAAAGCATCCAAATCGCCTAAAAATTCTTTCTTCCTTGCCTGTCCTTGACGCGATTTATTTAAATGTCCCCAATCCTTCATTTTATTAACAGTGGGTCCATAAACATTTTTTAGGAGCCAGTATATTCCAGAAATTACTGTACCACCGTCTTTCATATCTACTGTAGCAAACATTATATCCTTCAAAAATATAATTATTTATAATATTCTCAGCCAAATTGTTTTAATTATTAAATAATCTTACAGAAGCTAAGTTTCGTGCTTCGATAGCTTGTGTGTGACATCTGTAAGCTGCTACTGCTATTTCTTCTAATTTAATATCACTTCCATCGGTTACATATATCCGTTTCGTTCTTCCAATAATTGATGGATCATGTCTTCCCGTTTCTACATAGATATACAGATATAACAGCTAAATTTCTATATTATTAAATATACAATAAAACACCATTAGACAATCTTATACGACCCAACCCCAAATGTTTTCGTTCCTTCTGAAATAAATATATTAACAGCAATAAAAAATATTTTTTTAGGTTACAATAGTTAAGACTATATTTGGGCTTTTATTATATGTATTAATAAAGTGGATTTCAATACAATGTTATTAACTAAATTTCTCATTTAAACAATAATCTACGGACAAATATATGACAAAAGACAAGTCCCAAAATTTTTCGTTCCAACAATAATACAATATTTATGTTAGTATTATCTGTAAAACTAAATAAAATTAAATTTATTTAAATTTCAATTAAATATTTTTGTTATATGGGGTTTCGTAGCCGTGTGCCTGAGTGTTTGGTCGCGAATCTGGGGACCCGGGTTCGATCCCGACCGACGCCAAAAATTACTTCGAATTTCAAGGGCACAAAATTAACCCCTGTGGTGCACTCTATACGCCAGCAATGAGTGTCCGTGAGGTGACGCCAGGTAAGCAGGGACATAGCCAGGAAAATTTGGAGGGTGGGCCAGCGGCGGGCCAAAAAATATTTAGGTGGACCTCTAATCAGAAAGTTATGCACTGTTACTTATCTTTTTTTTAGAACACAAATAACCAAAATTTGATTTTTAGTCCTACAATTTGTGAAGCATATGTATTAGTGTGTTAAAAAAAACCTAACTCGAAGTAGGTTAGGGACAGAGAAACGTATGTCTGATCATTCAATTCAAAAGTCAAGTTGTCAAAGTTAATCTTGAAATATAATTTTAAGGAGAAAGATAACAATGAAGGATACAGTATAGTTGCAATTCACAGTTTTCTAATTTGATTTTTTCGATAACATTTTTAATATTATCTCGTGTCAAATTCACATTTAATTAAATATTTTTAAATTGACATACGTTTCATTGTTCATAGCCTACTCCGAGTTAGGTTTTTTTAACAACTGTACATACGTATTATAACAGATATTAATTTATAACAGTTTGTTTAATATTATTAAAAATACTCCATATGCATTGATGGACAAGTTTTGTAAAAAAAAATAGACGGATAGTTATATTTAACAGATGTTCTATCTGCTGTAATGTACTTTAAAATAATATTACTGTTCCTTTACCATAAACGCCATTATTGTTTTGGAATGAGAAATGCAGACCCAATAATGTGCGTGAACTGTTTTCTCTCATTTGACTTTTAAAAAGGGTGGGCCAATGGGTGGGCCTGGCCCACCCCTAGTTACGTCGCTGCTAGTAAGCGCCCGCACGGTACAAAAATTGCATCATTACCGATATCTATGTACACAGCAGGTTGGCACACCCAGCAATGGGTAATATGCCGTGATGATATATTTATTTATTTATTTTATGAAATGAATATATGGTTGAATTCAGAAAAAAATACTCGTTCGAATGGGCCTAAAAATATATATGTTTTTCCATTTAAAAAATATAACTTTGTATTATAACTTGAGAACCACTGAATTAAAAAAAATATTTTCTTCTCTAATCGAATGTTTCGATTCGTCCTCTATAACATTGTCTTATAGTATTTCATGTATCTTCAATAGTATAGAAATCATTTGAGGTAGCTCGTGTAGGTGTAACACCCTATACAGTCCATACGATGTAACTTGGCGAGTTGGGGCAATTCACATTATCACTGCGGTAATGGGAAAGTTATAAAATCCATAGGCGTACCGAAGAAGAATGAAGTTCAATAAAATTACGAATATTACAGAAAAAAAGAAATTATTTATACAAAAAAAAAAATATTACAAATATTGGAATGAATTATTTATTATATAAATCATATTATAATTAATTATTTTTTAAATTAATAAAGTTAAGAAAATAAAATTTCTATTGCTATTGAGAAACAAAATGCACCAACGCTTATGTATGAATATAACTTCTTGGGTTGAAAAGTACCTGACACCCCGAGTTTGAGTGTATTAGGGTGAAATTTGCTTTGTGTAAGGCAATAAAACATTGTAAAATCACTATTTCACTTCTGAAGCTGTGCGGCATCGAAGTAAAAGTAAATATTTGACAAAACGCAACTTAGGAATAGTGAACTGAGTTACATTCTTTTGGCTCGCCAAGTTACATCGTATGGACTGTATAATGTACACACATACGACGAAAGACAAATGGAATTATACAAAGGTCACACTAGAATTATTTATGAAAATGAGGTAGACATTTCAAACAGTTACTTGTCTATTACGTATCTATCATTTTATATCTTAATAAAGTTGCTAAGTTAATTAGAACTTAAGTATTAACCAGAGAACTGAGGTTTATACTTAATTATGAAACAGATTGATTTATTTCGATATTTCCTTAATGATACAAATTCATAAAAAAACCGATTTACAGATATTACAATTTTTAGAGGAATTTCATGTAAGTTTAATTTGTTAGTAACTCGCGAATCGTTCATCGAATCAAAAATCGTGTAATAGTTTGGTTAACGAAAGATGACAATTCAAGGCCATTTGTTCGAAGAAAGAATAAACAACATTTTATATAGCGGTAGTATAGCAACATTATGTATTAGAAAGAGATAGATTATTTGACGTATGTCTACGTGATTTATGCTATATGAAAGACATACGTTCCATATTCACATTGCTCTCTAACACACTAAAAATAATAGGAACGTATGTCGATGAGTTGCTGGAATGCAATTATCTATTGAACTGCACTCTACGTTAAAGCAAATCCAGAGGCGGAGTTTGTTTTTTGAATTTGACGCACGATGTGACGTTTAATCAAAATCAACGAATACGTTTCTAATTTTGTTCCGTGATTGAACATAATCATGGGAGAGAAAGGAAAAACTTTGCGAAAGCAAGCTATTCAATTTGTGCATAATGAACACGAATATTTTCAACGGGAAACAGAAAATAATGGACCATTATTAAATCTGCATCAGGTGCAGCAGGTAATATATGTGAATATATTTTTTTAATTTCTTTGAAAATTGAAATTGCTAGACAAAAAAGGTTTCATGATTAATAAATGAAATTTAGCAAGTATTTTATTTTAGCGTACAGCAGATGCGCTACAAATATCTCAAACCACAGTAAACAGGGTATTAAAACGTGTTAATAATATCGAAAATGAAGAACAATTAACTTCTTCTGGAAAAAACGACCCAGCAAATCAACTGTAACAGCTGATCTTGATACTTTTAACACCAATGCAATTAGAAGAATAATATATGAAATGTATGCTAACAGTAAGTAGTTTATTACTTATTTTCAAAATATGTATTTATATCATTGTTTTCAGTATTTTTGTAACTATACATAGGTGTTGTATCTTTATGTTCATTATATCAAAATAAAATATATCTTTGAAACTGTGTAGACGTTTAACATTTAATTTTGAATGATTAAAATATATCCACAAATATTATACCTGGGGCACGCCTATGTGTATAGAATGTAGTGAAGTTATTTGCAAGTAATATTATACCAGATGGTTTGAAAATGACCTTGAATTGTCATCTTTCGTGAACCAAACTATACTCAGGAATTTTGTTATAAGAAAATTTCAACTCTTCTTAAATTGAGGGGGGTAGCAGGTATTCATGATTATTTTAAAAATATTCAGCATTCCAGTAGAATATTAATTAGGAGCTTTTAAGAAGTGGAAGGAAAAAATGGTTGTGTGTATTACTGTTAAAGGCGATTACTTTGAACATATTCTAAGAAAAATGAACCATGCCATATACTCAATAATTGTAGTGTGACTATGAATTTTTCTTATGGTAATTCTTTTCTCATTTTACCCATTTCGGGGGGATCCCCGTCTTGGTAATACATCATAATTGCTAGTCTTCCTCCTTCAGCAAATAGACTGTCCAAAAGTTGGACGTATCGGGATGTATCTATAACTCCGTTGATGACAACATCAACTTCAATTCCGAAGCAGTCTGCTGCCATTTCTATTACGAATCGATGTGGTGCACGAATCTGCATCAGACGCTCCATACGTGCGTCTTTATATTTATTCTAAAGAAGAAGAAATCAGGATGAATGAAGAAAGGAAAATTTGGATGAAATGTAGGATTTTTTTATTTCTTATTTTAAATATAAGAAATTGAAGCATTTAACTTCAAAGGAGTCTAACGGCCACAAAAAAATGTCAATACCTGGTGTGGCTATTAAATAACGAGATTGCGCGCGCGCAGAAGGCGTCCTAGAGGGGAAGGGGGGGGAACGAATGCATCGTTGGATAGCTGGAAGTGTCTACTATTCCAGTACGAAAACACGTTTTTGTCGCTATAGTAGTATTTTTACCTTTCGTCACCTTTAGGTAAGGAAGGTATTGTCTTTGGTCAAAAAATTCAATGATGAGTTTTTACTGAATAAGCACGTTTTAGGGTCCATATAATACGATTTTACCATTTTTACGATGATGTCTGTATGTATGTGTGTCTGGGTGTCTGTGTATCTGTGTGTGTGTGTGACAAAAGTTCCGGATTCCATAACTTCAATACTACGATTCCAAAAATTAATATTTTTTCGTATTCCTCAAGTTTACATCCAGAAGAACAACTGATTAGATTTTGGTTATAATTGGTCAACCGGAAGTAGTCTCATTTGAAGATTTAACAGTTAAATTTGATTTATTGACATTTAACGTTATTATAACTTAAAGAATATATTATTCTCTATACGATTTGATTACAATTTATACTTCATATTCAATAGATACAGAGTTAAAGAATTTTAAAGAAATTAAATTTTATAATTCAGCCAGCTATGCCAAACTTGGGAACTAGTAATATATTCATATAATTCAAATTGACAGATGTCAGTATCAATAAAAAGTAAATTAATGTGGCAGATATGAGGATGTTGAAGTAGATGTTGGGGAATACACGGAAAGATACGGTAAGAAAATAACTCTAGTGTTACAAGTTTTTAGAAAGATACAAGAAAGACGATTACATTGGTTTGAACATGTCATGAGGAGAAATGAAGAATTATATTGGAACAAGAATGAATAGTTTAGTAATAGGACGTTAAAGAAACAGAGGAAGACCAAAGATAAGATGGAAGGACTGTATTACGGAAGATTTGAGAAAAAAGGAACTGAATGAGAACGACATGCAAAAATAGCGACCCCTAACGAATGGGAAAAGCTAAAGAAGAAGAAGATGCCAGTGTCAAGTGCAATTTGAATAGTTTGTTTATGAAATAATTTTATTGGAAATTTAGAATCTTTTGTAAGAAAAATTATGGAATTTATACATTATACACGAGAATGACGGACGGTATTGTGCTGGCCACAACAGATTTTTTCTATAGAGGTTAGAAACGAACGTGTGTTTTTCTCGTGCCGATAACAATGTGTGACGAAAAACCCGAGCAACGGATCAATGTGAAATTTCTCGTTAAATTAAAAAAAAACTCCGACTGAGTGCTATAAGTTGTTGAACGAGGCCTATGGTGAGAATTCGCACCAGGACAACGCACCTGCCCATAACGCGATGTCTGTGAAGCGTTGTACTCTTACAAAAGAAGACTTCCAACATTGATTTGACCAATGGAAAAAATGAAAGGAATGGTATGTGGCGAGGGGAGGGGAGTACATTGAAGGGGAGCATTCGATTATAAAATATTTTTTAAAATAAAACTCTTTTTCATAAGCAGCCTCGTTATTTAATAGCCAGACTTCGTATAAAGTATATACAGTAAAATTTTTGAAAGATGTCCGATCAAGGTCATCTGTATCATGAACGAATTAACAAATTGGCATACATTTATCCCCCTCCTTTTCAAAGGCTTTAAGCTCGTGCGATAAGGATGGATATAACACGCTTGTCTTTCAAAAATTCATATTGTTTCGACTAAGTTAGGACATTCCATTTTAAAAGACGTTCGTTGTTGATAATGCTTGACAGTATAAACCTACCATAAGATCCCTCATCTTTTCTTGTTGAGCTAGTAAAGCCAAACCGACATTCGCTTTCGCCTTCTTCTTTGTAGCCACTTGCGCAAACATTTTCGTAACATCCACCAACATTTCGACATTATGTTCAGCATCATCTTCTCCTTCGTGAGGGGGGCCTACACTAACACTTGTTTTTGCAGGGGGAGCTTCTCCTTCAGCTTCTGCAGGGGCAGCTTCTGCAGGGGCCGCTTCTGCAGGGGCGGCTTCGCTTTCGGAGGCGGGTTCTGGTGCTGCCTCAGGGGGAGGAGCTGCGGCTGCTTCTTCATCATCTGCCATCTTCTAAAATAGATTAATAAATATATCATCACCTGAAGGGTACCAATCTGCTTTGACGTTTGGGCACAGATATCGGTAATGATGACATATTCGTATTTATTATGTTGAGGGTGTTTACTAGACGTCATCTCACGAGCACTCAAAGCTGTCGTGAAGAGAGAACCACACAAATTTGTATGCGGTTTGAAAATTTGAAATGACAATATGTCATGCATTTACAATACTTTCTATATCTAATATTATGTATAAAACTATAGATTTACCTTATTTCAAAGTCCCAATTATATTTTTCTTCTTGAAAATATAATTTAGAAAATAAATATGACATAAATTGAAAAATATATTAACTACCATTTGTTCTGTTTATTATATTGTTTATTGTTCACTGTCACTTGTCGCAGTTTGACATAAAATTATTTTATTTTTACTTCTCGCTAAGAGAGGTATTGGATTCATGCTGAAAATCGCATATCCAGATTTTATTGAATAAGCACGTTTTAAGGTCCCTACAATTTGTTTAACTACGTAATTCCCAATTGGACATTCATGGGAAGATATGAAAAGGATTTGGTAACAATTGGACAACCGGAAGTAGAAGATTCTTGAAAAAAAATGGTAATACATATTAAAGAAAATTAAATTCTCTATTTGATACATTTAAATATTTTATTATATATTGTATAGATTTAGAGATAAAAGAAATATAAATTGTTTGTAACTGACAGATAAATGTCAGTGTCAGAAATCCGGAGACATTACTGAAAACTTTCTGGAAAGTACATACATTATATTATTTCTTAATGTATTAATAGTTAAATATTTAATATTATAGATATATTACACATACCCTTCACAAATACTGTTACTCCCGACAATGAATTGGAAACATCTCGAAAAATTAGAAGAGTAGGACAAAATTTCTTCATAGAATTTAAATTTAAAAAATCTAAATATAAGGACTAGATACAAGTAGAATTTTTAGTGTAGAGTGTAGGTATACAAGAAATGTTAAATACATTAGGGCGCGAGCCGTCATGTTACTTTGTCGGTCTTGACAAGCAGATATGGGGGCCCATGTCAGAATGATAGCTAATTATTTCTGATTCTAAATTTAGTGATTTTCCAATTCCATGTGGTTTATTTTCCTCGACAAGTAAATTCCACACTCCTGGTGACAAATTAAATATGTGAATTTAGAAAATCTTGAAATTTTTAATGAAATTTGACTTATATGTACATAATTACTAATTGTCATTCTGACACGGGCCCAGAATGTCACATGACTGCTCGCGCCCTATACTTATGTAACCAAAAACGGAAGTTGCGAGAGGTATTGTGTTGACCACAATAGGTAAATACTAGAGTGAATAAATTACTGGCAATACAAAATGTATTATTATTTTTACAAATTTTTAGCAACCTATAACAGGACTGTGTACTAATATTATAATTTTCCAATTTGAAATAATACGTTTGAAACATTTTATTGACAAATATACTTAAATATTATAACCTTTAAGGAATTGACAACTTGTAAATACATATAAATATCATACAATAAATAAATGCTTTACTTAATAAGATATTTTATTATTTATAGTCATACAAAAATAATATTACAAAAGCTTATAATAAAAATAAAGTTATGTTTCATTTTAATGGCTTACATGTCCTTCTGCATGTAAATACCCATTACCATTTTGTTGATGTACATCTGTAGGATAAACAGTATGTGTATTCACTTGTTTTGAAACAGAAACTCCTCCAACAATATTACTGACGAGATTATTTACTGATTTCAACGTTTGGATGGGAATCTGAAAACAATAAATATTAGGAATAGTTATTATTGTAGGTTAGAATAATTATATTTATACAAATCTCACATTGAAAATATCGTTGATTAGTTGTCCGTTCTTATTAACCGTTGCCGAGGCGGTATATTGTGTGTTATGATGTACTGCTGGGCCTTGTTGGGGCACTAAAACTTGTTTATGGACCTCTTTTTCTAGTACTACTGGAGCTTGAGGTGGTGCTGGAGCCGAATTGTAGGTAAAAAGCTTGGAGAAGAAGCTCGCTCTAGGTGGTGGTGGTGCCACCTCGCTAAAACAGAAGATAATACTATTTATTACAAAATTATTTATTATTATTATTTATTTGTATGAAGATGATTATGATATAGATGAAAGTGATTTATGTGATGCATTGGCGCGTGTAAGGAATGATAACGCTACGGTTTTGGATGGGATTACAAATGAGATGTTAAAGTATGGAGGAGAGAAGGTTTTTGAATGGTTAATTTATTTATTTAGATTTTGTTTGACTGTTATTTGCCCATTATTCAAAGGCAAAGACAGTTCGAGTGAATGTACGAATTTTCGCGCGATAAGTTTGTTGAGTGCAGTAGCGAAACTTTTTGGTAAGGTGCGAACCTTAACAATTTCAAAAATTAGTAACGTAATCAGGGTGTTTTTTTTTTCCTGAAAGGGGATGTGTCGATCAATTGTTTGCTCTTCGTATGATTGTTGAGAAGTCACTTGACAAGAACAAGAAGGTGTTCCGTGGCTTTCTTGATTTAAAGAATGCTCGGTCAAGTGTATATAATGGAGTACTAGTGCCTGCTTTGATGTATGGAAGCGAATACTGGGCATGGATGGGGAAGCATAAAAACAGAGTGACTGCCGTGGAAATGAGGTATTTACGTGGTGTACAGTAAAATTTTTGAAAGATGTCCGATCAAGGGCACCTGTATCACGAACGAATTAACAAATAGGCATACATTTATCTCTTTCTTTTGCAAAGGTTGTAAGAGTGTGTGATAAGGATGGATATAACACGCTTGTCTTTCAAAAATTCATATTGTTTCGACTAAGTTAGGACATTCCATTTATAAACGATGCTCGTTGTTGATAATACTTTCGCTGTAACGTAAGTTTATTTATTAATACAGATACATTACCTGGATTCATAGCCGTACGTATAACGTTATATTCTGTCAGAGTCACTGACACTGACATTGTGTCAGTATCTTATTTTTAAAATATTTGGTTTCACATTTGCTTATAAACTTACTAGTTGACTTATTTTTGAATGTTTTTCCTGTAATATATATTTTTATAATAATAAAATAACAGTAGTATCTTACGTACCCTCATAAAAACTAAGCAAACGACACTACTGAATTTGTCATGATGGGCGGAGCAAAAATCTGAATTCATACAATTCGTAGACAACCTTGATCGGACATCTTTCAAAATTTTTACTGTATGTGGGTATGTCAGACGGGATCGCCTGAGGAATAAATTGGTGTATGAAGAATGTACGGTTAGGAACAATGTGATTAAGAGAGTTGGTGTGAGTCAGTTGAGATGGTTTGGGCATGTGGAGAGAATGGCGAGTGAACGGCTTGTTAAGCGTATATATCTTGGTGAAGTTGAGGGTTTTCGATTGCGTGGCCGACCAGTGTGTAAGTGGATGGATGTGGTTGGTAGGGTGCTTAAAGAGAGAAAGTTTCCAAGTGTGAAGAGAAGAAGAGCATGTATGAATGCGATTATGAGTGTGGTCGAGGCGAAAGAAGTCTGCGTAGAAAGGAATATGTGGCGAAGGATGATTGTTTCCTATTATTGTGATCCGGATGCAGTATTTCGGTACCGAAAATCGGTCACTTTAATATGTTTAAGAGTAAGGATTTGTTGTATGATGTTGATGTTGTTCATATTGTTATCTGGTTTGTGCGAACCCACTAAGTGGGACACGCGTGATTTTATGTATGTATGTACAAAATTATTTGTTTGATTATCTTACGCATTTGCGTTGACATATACATATTTTCTTCGTTGGTGTGCTGGTCTTCTGTGAGTATACACTTTCCTCACATACACATCTTGCTGGGGTAGTTCGTGTACAATTACTGGGGCTGCTGTAGTTGGGGATGGTTTATATTCTACTTGTTTTTCTACTACTACTGTTCGCCTTGGGGCTGGTTGATAGTTTTTCTCGAAGTAGAAAGACTGAAGAAAAAAAAAATAGTTCATCAGAATCTTGTGGGTATGGAAATTTGAAATATTTCTTACAGATTGGACAGCAGGGGCAGGAACTTCAATTGATTTGACAGCTGCGGCGGCTACATTTGTTGCATGGGATATTCCAGCTAGAAAACAAAAAAATATTATTATGGAACTCAAGCTGTTGTATCTGTAGATAAAAGTGGGATGGGTGGCCGCCTAATTTATAAATAATATTTAATATATTAATGACTTGAGGGCTTCAAAAGCTAATCTATTTTATTAGTGCGACCATATGTAATGAAACCTGCAATTTCAAAAATTGTTTCAAACAAAAAAATCTGATTAGCCAACGCAGTACCTCCCGCAATTTAATTTTTAATGAAAGATAATGGAAATGGATCGAGTGATAAAGCTTGTAGAAAGATATAAGAAAGACGATTACATTGGTTTGAACATGTTATGAGGAAAGATGAAGAATATATTGGAAGAAGAATAGCTTCTAATTATGTATTTAAAACTTACTATCAATGGTTTTCACTATGTCTCCAGCATCTACGTGGGCGTCTACATTCACTCCTACATACGCTTCTTTTGATACCTGTAACAATTATTTCAATGTATTACAATTATTTTAAATGGAAATTTCAATGCGTATATATAAATAAGAATACTTCAGTACCTGAGTTGCCGAAACAGCAGTGGACAAAATAACAAACAACAGGAACTTCATGTACCTTGAATCCATGATTACTGAAAACATAAACAAATACAAAACATTATCATGCAACAGACTTTCAAGGTAAAAATAAAGATGTATAAATTGCATTCCACATTCTCTTTACATCTTTACAATCTCCAATTTCTTATATCCTAATCGTATTTAATATTTACGCCTGAGTTAAGTTGATAAATGCATTTTGGAATTTGTGCCAAAACTTATGAGACACACTTTATTTCAATAATTATATAAAATAACAAATGTCATTACACTTCAATAAGTTATCTGTAAATTGCACTATCAAATTTAATTACTCATTATGTGTAATGCGACAATGTGTCATTTATATTTCGGAAATATAAATCAACATATTCTTTGAAAACTGTTATGCTAGTCAGTGATTCACATGCAAATTTTTAATTATATATTAAGGTTAAGATTATTATCTTAAGCTAAATATATACATCAAAATAACCAAGGTGGTATTATAAATTCGAGTATAAAAAGTTTTAATTTCGTGTGCGTCATTAAATAAAAAATATATTGGGTTATTATAGTATTAAAAAACGATTTCATCTTATTTTGTTTATTGTTGTTGAGAAAAGTGGCCAACAAAAAATGGTTTGAGAAAAACTGTTGACCAATTCGATGAATTATTTATGCCTTAAATAAATGTAAACAAAATTATATTTATTTAATTTTTGTGGTTTTTGTTCTATATATAGATTAAATTTTATTTTCGCGTTTTAGTTATTCAACAAAAAGTGTGAAATAAAAACGACACCAGTAACTTCTATTATTATTTTTATTCGTTTTGCATTAATTGAAACTAAAATTAACAAATGTTAACAATTTATCTGCTCATTAATAGGAGGAGTCCAAGGTTAAATTATAAAAAAATATGTGGAACCTGTAGAAAATTAAATAATCTTTATGTTCTATAATAACAAATTGCGAAAAAATAACATTTAAAGGTATTTTGAAGAAAAACTATTTTGAGCTTTAAGTAAACTGCCATTTCCGGTTATCCGATTGACACCAAAATCTAATGGCTTCTTTCCATATTAGAATAAAGTAGAAATAGAAGATTTTAAAAATTTCTGAACGATAATATTTGAGTTAGAGCTAAAGAGGATCCACACACATACATACAAACAGACATTATTGTGAAAATGTTAAAAATGGATTCTAAGGACCTTAAAACGTGGTCATTTAACAAAATCTTGATATGCGATTTTTAGTACGATCCCTATACCTCCCTTACCAAGGGTAGCGGGAGGTAAAAACGTAAAACATTTGTTAATAATTTATCTATATACTTTGGTTCACGAACGATGACTATTCATGGTCACTTGTTCGAAGAAAGAATACACAGCACTTTATACAGTAGTACCTTAGTAACATTTCATGTTAGAAAGAGAAAGATTATTTGACGTATGTCTATACAGTTTATGTTGTGTGACAGATATACGTAAATGGTGACATTACTTTCCAACACATTACAAATAGTAATGACATATGTCGTAGAGTTACAGATATCTAATTATGTACTGCACTGCCCTCTGTCCTAATAGTTACCCAGTGACGTTGACATTTAAATCAAATTATTATTCAATGGTTTTGGGTTTTGCAAATACATAGGTGAAGAGCATAAATCTTTGAGAAAGGCATTATTTAAAAAGAAATATAATTTTCAAATAAATTATACTTATTTTTTCAGTTCAAATGTATCCATAAATATTTCATTTTGCACGTCTATGTATACGAAATGCAGTGAAGTTATCTGCTATTAATATTATACCATACGGTTAATAAATGACCTTGAATTGTCATCTTTCTTGAACCAAACTATATCAATTCCGTGGCTATCGTTATTTTTGAGGTGATTATCGGCATTTCATATCTAATTTTTGCTACAAAGCATATAAAATTAATTTTGTTTATTGACATTTATTTAAAGCATTTTTACCTAAAATAATTAGGGAAGCAGAAAATTTCGAAATTACATATTAAAGACCAATGTTCCGCTTTCGCTGTAGCCTTGATACATATTTATGCACATAATATCGCCGAATTAACAGTAAAAAACACAAAACTATTTTAAAATTCATCCATTAATTTTTTATCGTTCAAAACAAATTAAATAAGTTCGTATCTAATCATGGTTTTTTATCAATTTTTTTATTAATAAAATTTGGGAAATCCAAAGTAAATAAATACATAATCAATGGTGTAACAAAAGAAATAAATTATGAACCTATAAACTTTTCAAATGTGACATGTTACTAGTTATATAAAGATGTTTTCCAAAGGTCTAAATTTCTAATTTAATATTGTTGATATCGTGAATTTTATATAGTATGTGGAGAAAGCTGTTTGCGAACAAGAACAAGAAGTCTATTACATTTTGTTGTGTGTTGTAATAGGAACTCGCAAGAAGAAATATTATCGTTAATATCTAATACGCAACATAATAAATGCAATGGTCATTTCTATGCCAATGTTTTAAATCATTTGAAAGAAAGAAATTGAAAATGGTTTACTCATAGGAAATGTGTCGTCACTCAAATAAAAATACGGTGTTCATGTAAAATACAAGTGCATCATTATTTTAATTATAGTTTTATAGTTGACAAAGAAAATGTTTTTCTTCTAATTTACGCATTGTAATGATTCGCACATTTTCACAGTAAAAATAGTAATAGTTTATTCATCACACAAAATAAAGATTGGCACATCCAGTAATGGGTAATAAGGCAAAGTCTGCAAAGTATCTACTTTACAGACCTTTATTTGGTCTGCAATTATTCATTTACTGTAACAAAATTATGAAAATACTATTTTTACCTCCTTTGGTAAGGGAGGTATAGGGGTCGCGCTAAAAATCGCATATCGAGATTTTGGTAAATGACCACGTTTTAATGATGTCTGAAACTATGTATTTTCTACATATTCTAATATGAAAAGACGCCATTAGATTTTGGTGTCAATCGGATAACAAGAAATGGCACTTTACTTGAAGCTCAAAATAGTTTTTCTTCAAAAAATACCTTTAAATGTTATTTTTTCGCAATTTGTTTTTATAAAAATTAAAGATTATTCATTTTTCTACAGGTTTGCATTAATAGTTTTTCAATATATTTAAATAAATAAATATTTCATCACGGCATATTACCCATTGCTGGGTGCTTTGTATACAGATATCGGTAATGATGGAATATTTGTACCGTGTGGGCGCTTACCAGGCGTCACCTCACGGACACCCATAGCTGGCGTGGAGAGTGCACCACAGGGGTCAATTTTGTGCCATTAAAATTCGATGTAATTTTTGGCGTCGGTCGGGATCGAACCCGGGTTTCCAGATTCGCGAACAGACACTCAGTCACACGGCCACGATACCTCATATTTTATGGATAAATTTATAAAATAATATACAAATTATGGTTACACAGTTCAGCTCAAATGTATGTAAGTGACAGATAAATGTCACTGTCAAAAAATAATCATTTCAACCGTTTTAAAAGAAAATTGTAAATAGAACAATAGTTATATGGAAATAAATTTAATATACATAAATTTTAGCATTAATAAATAATCAGGTATGTATTTAAATAAATAAATATATCATCACAGCATATTACCCATTGCTGGGTGTGCTATTCTGCTTTGAACACAGATTTCGGTAATAATGATGACATAGCGTTTACCAAGCGTCACCTCACGGGCACTCATTCCTAGCGTGGAGAGTGCACCACAGGGATTAATTCTGTGCCATTTAAAATTCGAAATATTTGGCGTTGATCGGGATCGAATCCGGTTTTACAAATTCGCGACCAGACACTCAGGCACGCGGCCACGAGACCCCATAGGTATGTAAATATTTAAATTAATAAATAATTAAATGGCGGGAGGTATTGTGTTGGCCACATCCGATTTTTTATAGAAATAAATTTTATCATTTTGATATATATTTGTTTGGTTTTATTTCATATTTAGTATGTAACTTTACTGATCAAAATTGTATTCATGTTTGAATTTTAATGTTTATTGTTAAAATAAATTGTTAAGAAAATATATGCAATTTGAATTTATATTACAAAATTATATATTTTGCGTATTAAACAGAAATGGTGTTCAAGTATTATAAAATTCCAGGTGTGGTTGAAATGTAACGCCAAAGGTGAAATTAATTTATTGAACAAAATATTTTGATTTTTTTTTTTTTTGGTTAAAAAAACTGATGTGGCCAACACAATACCTCCCGCCATTTAATTTTTATTAATTTAAATACCTACATATTTATTTGATTGTATAAAATTCCTTTCCATATAATTATTGTTATAATTACTATTTTCTTTTTAAAACGTTACTGGTATTATTAATTTGAAATAATTAGTTCTTTTACAGTGCCATTTATCTTTCAGGTACATATTATAGATAATTTTATAAATTTATCCTTAAAATAGAAAAACTATTAATGCAAACCTGTAGAAAATTTAATAATCTTTAATTTTTATGATAACATAAATCTCGAAAAAATAACATTTAAAGGTAATTTTCGAAGAAAAACTATTTTTGGCTTCAAGTAAAGTGTTTATATCAAAATCTAATGCGTTTTTTTCAATATCTATTAGAATAAGATAGACATACATAGTTTTAAAATTGTCTGAGTGATAGTATTTGAGTTAGAGCGTAAAGAGGATCCACACACACACACACAGATTATCGTGAAAATGTTAGAATCGGATTTTAGGGACCTTAAAACGTGGTCATTACTAAAATCTCGATATGCGATTTTTAGCACGATACCTATACCTTTTTTACCAAGGGTAGCGGGAGGTAAAAATGTTATTTTGTCGTGCAAAACACTTTTTGTTAAGATAATTAAAAATATAAATAAAAATGACATATTCAGTTGAATTTAATTGCTTCAATACCGATAGAATTATTTAGTAAAATTTTATTTTATGAACAAAACTAGTTATGTAGGTAAAGAAATAGGTACAATTAACAAAATATTTTAACTCATACGCTGGGTCTTAGGGTTGTAACCCTTTAGCATGTATTTCAATAAAATATACAAGGTGGTTATGAAGTTAATGTCATAAATTTAAATGTAAGTAGTATGTCATGTATAGATAACAAAACAGAAAAAAGAAATTTCGACTTTTCTTAAGGAAACTTTTTTTACTGCTGTTTTAATTAATATTTCATTAAAAATATGGCATAAGATATTATTCTTAATAATTAAATCAAATAGCATTTTTAACAAAAATAATGGTGTAATAGATGAACTAATACAAATGTGTTGCCATTGGTCCAGTGGTACCAAAAATGTTAGTTTCATGAAAACTACCCTTGAATATGCGAATTTCTAAAAAATTCTTTCTGTTTCGTAATCTACACATGTCATCCTACATACCCTTAAATTTTTGACATTAAGTTCATAACCACCCTGTATAATAATAATAATAATAATAATAATAATAATAATAATAAAATACGTTGCAGCTATAGTTAATATAAACATCGTATACAAAATTGTTTTACGTAAAACCCTTTATTGATTTAAAACCTAAAACGGCCCTTAAATCCTTTTAAATTAAAATGCTTCAATTACCATAAGTTAAAATAAATAATTATAAATATATTGCAAAGATCTTCAAAGTGTTATAATAATGTGTGAATAATAATGCTGATATTTCTAATATTTCAATGAATAAAATATAGAAGAATCTTACCTATATTAATGTTAAATATTTTCTTCTTGCTGATGTCTGCCTCAATAGCTCTTAACGTCTGCAGGCCACAAACAACACTGACTTCTCTATCTAGCTAGCACATTCACTAAACTACAGAGAAACTGCTTCTTCCTGCTAAGATATCAGGAAAAAATGCGTCAGAATCATATATCGGCGTCATTTCCACGAACTGTATTTGTACCCCCTGTAATTTGGACTTTTCATTGGTCAAAATACATAACTGTTATTAGCAGACAGTTTAATAGCTTCAGACAGAATTAACATAATTTGGAAATACGAGAAACAATAGAAAATATGGTAGTTATAGTGATGAGAAACAGTTATTTCAGGAAAGCAATAATATTTAGAAATCTAGGAATGCACAAATGTGAAAAGAGCCCCTTGTCATAAATACGTTTTAATGTCGAAATTTTAAATTAAAATGTTATTTTTAATATTCAATTACTTGAAAATGGAATCCGTGTTTCAAAAATCTGTTGTGACCAGCACAATACCTCTCTCCACCCGTTTTTGGTTACATAAATATAGGGCGCGAGCAGTCATGTGACATTCAAATTTCATTAAAAATTTTCTAAATTCACATAGTTAATTTGTCACCAGGAGGGTGGAATTTACTTGTCGAGGAAAATAAACCACATGGAATTGGAAAATCACTAAATTTAGAATGAGAAATAATTAGCTATCATTCTGACATGGGCCCCCATATTATCTGCTTGTCAAGGCGGACAAAGTAACATGACTGCTCGCGCCCTAATGTATTTAACATTTCTTGTATACCTACACTCTACACTAAAAATTCTACTTATATCTATTCCTTATATTTAGATTTTTTAAATATAAATTCTATGAAGAAATTTTGTCCTACTCTTCTAATTTTTCGAGATGTTTACAATTCATTGTCGGGAGTAACAGTATTTCTGAAAGGTATGTGTAATATACCTATAATATTAAATATTTAACTATTAATACATTAAGAAATAATATAATGTATGTACTTCCCAAAAAAAGTTTTCAGTAATGTCTCCTTGACAAGCAGATATGGGGCTAAATTCACGTAGTTAATTTGTCACCAGGAGTGTGGAATTTACTTGTCGAGAAAAATAAACCACATGGAATTGGAATATCATTAAATTTACATAATATGTACATAATTACTAATTCTGACATGGGCCCTCATATCTGCTTGCCAAGGCCAACAAAGTCACATGTCTGCTCGCGCCCTATTGTATTTAACATTTCTTGTATACCTACACTCTACACCAAAAATTCTACTTACATCTATACTTTATATTTAGATTTTTTAATTTTAATTTCATTCTAAGAAGAAATTTTGTCCTACTCGTCTAATTTTTCGAAATGTTTCCAATTCATTATCGGGATTAACTATTAATACAATAACAAATAATATAATATATGTACTTCCTAGAAAAAATCTTCTGTAATGTCTTTGGAATTTTGACACTGACATTTATCTGTCAGTTACAAACATTTTAATTTTTCGATTGGTTTCCATGACATTATTTGGGCTGTGAGATTTATTGCAACAGATTATTATATACCATATATTTCTTTATCTCTAAATATATAAAAGATATAATAAATTATTTAGATGTATCAGACAGAGAATATACTTTTCTTTAATACTAAATAATTAAAATTGTCAAAAAATAATATGTAGAAGATTTTTTTTAAGAAACTGCTACTTCCGGTTGTCAAATTATTACCAAAACCTTTTCAGCTCTTCCCAGTAATGTCCGATTGAGAAATACGTAGTTAAACAGATATTAGGTATTATAGTTTTTGAGAAATCGTCCTTCCAACCGCCCCAAACACATACACACACACACACACACACACACACACACACACACACACACACACACACATACACACACATACATCCACACACACACACACACATTATCGTAAAAATGTTATAGTCGGATTGTAAGGACCTTAAAACGTGCTTAATCATTAAAATCTGGATATGCGATTTTTAGCATGAATCCAATACTTCTCTTAGCGAAAGGTAAAAAAATGACGGATACCTCTATTGTCATATGCTGATATATTTTTTGATATGTCTATCAGCATTACATACATGTACTTACAATTAGTATTCTTAGGCGTCAAATACTATAGTACTACAGAAATATTATATAAACGCATTCTTTTTTTTTCTAAATTTAATTGTTATTTCGCAATTACAAGGAATGCGGTATAATACTTAATTTTTATTACTTTAAACTTTTTACTTGTATGTATGAATGTATTACAATGTATTTCGTAAAAAAAATGCAATAAAAATATTTTCTTTTTGTAATTATGTTGCAAAATCCTGAATTTTAAAAGAATATATTTGCTATGACCTTGTAAAAGAACACAGACATATATCATTTTGAATAATAAAAGATTTTTGTATACTTCTAGTCAAAAATAAAGATTGCTTTTGAAGTTGAACATAATTCTATCTAGTGGCTAAATTTTAAACTATGTAAAAATATGCCCAGAATATATTATTTTCACCTTTTCCTGTTCACAGAATTATTTTAGAGTTTCATGTTTCCATTTTCTTCAAAGAGTGTAAAATGTAGTATCAGAAACACATTGACAGCCTATTGTGACGTCACAACATGGCTATATAATGGCGGGAAAAGTTAATTTGAATCGCCAGTAAGATATTTATGTGTTGTAAAAAGCACAGTACCTTTCGCCAATTCCATTTTACTTTGCATAAATATTAGTTGGTCTAGTGTCTAGTATGTTCTCCAAATATGTACAATACCAAAAATGCATTAGCAGATGACTTGAAAATAGTATGAATTGTGGTAGCTTCTATCATACAGTTTTAAGGTGTAATTTTAATATAAATGATCCATTTATGAGAAAATTGTCTCTGACAATATAATATTTAAATTGCCGCTTTTTATGTCGCCCGATGACATCAGAAAACTACTAGCCAATGAGGGACCCGATAGAATTTTAACGATTGACAGCCGTGACAACTGTCAATTGTATACTAGCTACTAGTTCTATTCATATTACTGATTTTTATATTTTATAAAGAGTCAAACTAAGAAACTAAGAAAGAAATGGTCAAGTAAACATCAAACCATTTACAAAATCAAAGTTTCATTTTGTGAAGATCATTTTCTGTAAGCATAAATATTTTTATAATTAAATAAGATATATTAAATATTTTTTAATTTTTATTTTTCCAGCTTTGTCATTGGCTAGTATTTGTTGGACGTCACAGGCAGTGTAATTTTGCCCCAATTCAAACATATGTACTTTTAAAATACTACTGTATTTAATATATACAAAAATTTGAACAGAAAATCATATTTACTAATGTTATAGAAGGTACTTATTTGAATTTCAGAATAAAAAAATTATTATTAAAAAATCTTTCAGAACTCATATTCAATTAAAATGATACAACCATTTTAGTTTTAGTTCTGTTTATTGCTATAAAAACCGACGTTTCGGTAGATAAACTGCTGCCTTCTTCAGGCAATAAACAACCAATATATAAATAATAACAAAAACATTAGCAACAGGTAACCATGGTGACAAATTATAACATATTTAATATAGGAAACCATGTCCGACTAAGACCTAAATCGTCACAATGATTCAGATCAGTGGCGTAGCCAGAAAAATATTACAGGGGGATTTTAGGATAATATATTTTAAATAAATATGAAGTTAAATAGGCTTAATAACAACAATTAACAAATCAATATTTTTATAAATATAATTTTTATTAGTAGGCATTTTTTTTAAATCAATAGGTAAATAACAACAATGCTACTTTATGCAGTAAATTACAAACCACTCACCTAAATATGTTTATACAAATCGCAGTATAAACACAAGGAAAGTTGTAGTTGCAACACTAATAAATTAAATTAACATAGGTATTCTACTCAAAAACAAGAACATAGCGCATGAGTTTCACTGTTAGCTGTCGGTAAATTTCGGTAAAGCTCGGCATTTTCACGAGGACATTGCGCGAAAGGGCCTATGTAGGTTACAGACTGTAGCTAATAATTGCGTGTAAACAGATTTCTACGAAAATTAATATTCTTTTACAATGTTATTAAGAGAGTTGGTGTGAGTCAGTTGAGATGGTTTGGGCATGTGGACAGAGCCGTGTTTAGCTAACGCGGGGCCCGAGGCCCGAGTAAATTGCGGGGCCCCTTCAAGGGGATTTTTATCCATAAAAATCTACACATGCTTACATAGACACAGTTCTATTCTACACAGAACATGAGTTTCTGATAATTGTGGAAAACATTTGTCTCTCTCTTAGCCGCAGCAGTACGCAACGACAAAAGTTTTTCACGTGTTCCACATTTTCACGATTTTTTATTTCAAAATTAATCAGCGCGGGGCCCCATTTAGCGCGGGGCCCGGGGCACGTGCCCCATGTGCCCATAGGTAAAACCGGCCCTGCATGTGGAGAGAATGGCGAGTGAATGGCTTGTTAAGTGTATTTATCTTGGTGAAGTTGAGGGTTTTCGATTGCGTGGCCGACCAATGTGTAAGTGTATGGATGTGGTTGGTAGGGTGCTTAAAGAGAGAAAGTTTCCAAATAAGAAAAGAAGAAGAGCATGTATGAATGCGATTATGAGTGTGGCCGGAGCGAAATAAATGTACCTAGACAGGAATGTGTGGCGTAACTATTATTGTGATCCGGATGCGGGTTTTCGCTACCGAAAATCGGTTATTTTAATATGTTTAAGAGTAAGGATTTGTTGTATGATGTTGTTCTTATTGTTTTCGGGTTTGTGCGAACCCACTAAGTGGGACACGAGTGATTTTATGTGTGTATGTATGAAAATTAATTATTTTTTGCTTCAGATCATAATATATATGAACAACAAACGAGTATGTTTTTAAATTAGTGTTAAAAGCGGCCTACCATGGTCTCACAGGAAGGTTCTAACCCCTGAAACCCCCCCTATGGCTACGCCACTGATTCAGATTATTATTCTTGGTTTTGAAAATCTCAAAGGCTTCTCTAATTAACTTGTTGTTGAGGCTGTGTTGGTCTCGCTAGTATTTTTGTTTCTTCGAATTTTATAATGTGAAATTTTAGCGAGACCAACACACCTTAATATAATACAATGTATAATAAATTTGTCCTAAGTTTTAAATATATTTATTTTGGTATACCTCTCTTTTACAATTAAATTACTACATTCTTTTTGTACATAACAATTAATTAATTATAAATACATATAGTACAAAGTATAATTATTTTTATGGCAGTGTTTTATGATGAACATATTTTTTTCTAAGACAGACTGTCTTTGATGCTGACCCTTAGTTGTCGGTTGAAGTCTTCTCTAGTTTTCTCTGATTGCTGAAAAAAAGAAAAAAGGAAATTAATATTTGAGCGTTCACATTATCTTAAAAATGTAAAAAGTTCATGTATAATATAAGGGTGTGTTAACAAAAAGTCTGTACAAAGTTTATTTGTTAATATTCTTTAAAACGTAATATGGAGCAACTTTAATTTGATTTGAAGTTTACATTAGTCTAATACCAGAAATAGTATCATTTTCTTTTGAGTTGTTTACAAAAACTTAAATATATCTCTTGAAAGAACTAATCGAAGGTAAGTTATGGGCGATACATGATACACTAGTATAGCACTCGAGCGTTCAACTGAACATTTGAACCTAAACTGGTGGGAGAAATACGAAATTAATGTGGCAGAGATGAGGATGTTGAAGACACGGAAAGATAGGTAAGGAAATAACTCTAGTGTTGCAAGTTTCTAGAAAGATACAAGATGATTACAGTAAAAATTATGAAAGATGTCCGATCAAGGTTGTCTACGAATTGTATGAATTCAGATTTTTGCTCCGCCCATCATGATAAATTCAGTAGTGTCGTTTGCTTAGTTTTTATGAGGGTACGTAAGTTACTACTGTTATTTTATTATTATAAAAATATATATTACAGGAAAAACATTCAAAATTCAAAAATAAGTCAACTAGTAAGTTTATAAGCAAATGTAAAACCAAATATGTTAAAAATAAGATACTGACACAATGTCAGTATCAGTGACTCTGACAGAATATAACGTTATACGTACGGCTATGAATCCAGGTATTGTATCTGAATTAATAAATAAACTTACGTTACAGCGAAAGTATTATCAATAACGAGCATCGTTTATAAATGGAATGTCCTAACTTAGTCGAAATAATATGAATTTTTGAAAGACAAGCGTGTTATATCCATCCTTATCACACACTCTTACAGCCTTTGCAAAAGAAAGAGATAAATGTATGCCTATTTGTTAATTCGTTCGTAATACAGGTGCCCTTGATCGGACATCTTTCAAAATTTTTACTGTACATTGGTTTGAAAATGTCATGAGGAGAAATGAATAATATATTGGATGAAAAATGAATAGCTTAGTAGTAGAAGGTTGAAGAAACAGAGGAAGACCAAAGATAAGATGGAAGGACTGTACTGCGGAAGACTTGAGAGAAAAGGAATTGAATGAGAACGACACGCAAAACAGAAATGAGTTGAAGAAGAAAATAAAAATAGCGACCCCTAACGAATGGGGACAGCTAAAAAAGAAGATGTTAGTGTCAAATGCAATTTGGATAGTTTGTTTATGAAATGATTTTACTGGAAATTTAAAAACTTTTGCAAGAAAATTTATGTATGGAATTTATACATAATACACAGGATTGACGGAAGGTATTGTGCTGACAACAACAGATTTTTTTATGTATACTGACTTTGAGGGCATCTGCTAATTCTATATTATATAATCGAACGAGTCCTCTCAAATTTCTCATAACAACTTTATTGAATTCGCTTCTACTGATTCTGTATTGTTCTGTGGTGGTCGAAGCACCAGGTGCAGGCGTAGTTGTTGTAGTTAGTCTATTTCTGTACTGAAAAATAAATAAATATATTATTTTCTTCATATATTTGACTATGTATTAATTATTTGTAACTTACAGTTCTTCTATCGTCAACAAATTGGTCATTAATCATATTATTAATTTGCTGAAGTGCACTTTTTGTCTCATTGTATTGCTGAAACAAAAATATAGATAAATACATATATTTTACATATATAAATTATCTATAAGTACTTGATATATACTGGTACCAAGAGTCCAGAAAAATCCTGGTCTTCTAATAGCTCGTCTCTGTCGGACATTTTGTGGAATTAAACGCATAGCTGGTGGAGTATCCATAGAATTTATCTGCAAAATAATAAAAACCAATTAAATAATCAATAGATATTGAATTCAATAAAATATATACGAGCCCAAATTCATAATATTTCGGGTGATTTAGTTTTTTAACAAAAAGAGGTCTTAACAAGTCTTAATAGTTTGACAAAAAACAATCATAGTCCATTTTTACCTCTCGCTAAGTTTCCTACAATCCGATTTTAATATTTTTATCATGATGTCTGTGTATGTATGTGTGTGTGTGTGTGTGTGTGTGTGTGTGTGTGTGTGTGTATGTGTGTGTGTATGTGTGTGGGGATGTTGGAAGGATGATTTCTCAAAAACTATAATACTTAATATCTATTTAACTACGTATTTCTCAATTGGACATTACTGGAAAGGTTTTGGTAATAATTGGACAACTGAAAGTAGCAGATTCTTAAAAAAAATTTTGTAAATATTATTTTTTGTAAATTGTTGTTCTTGCTAGTATTAAAGAAGAGTAAATTTTCTATTTGTTACATAAATATTTTATTATATCTTGTATAGATTTAGAGATAAAGAAATATAAGGTATATAATAATCTCACAGCCCAAACAATGTCATGGAAACTAAATGAAAAATTATAATGTTTGTAACTGACAGATAAATGTCAGTGTCAAAAATCCAGAGATATTACTAAAGATTTTTTCTGGGAAGTACATACATTATATTATTTTTATTGTATTAATAGTCAAATATTTAAAATTATAGGTATATTGCATATACCCTTGGAAGAATTTATTTATTTATTTATTTATTTATTTATTTGCACTGTCCAACAGGCTAGAAGCCCTATTACAGAACAGGATATAATACAAAAAGTAATATGACAAATTGAACCAATAAGGGTAGACAATAAACAATTATTTGCGAGATTACAAAATATATGTACAACCAATATGTAATGAATTAAAGTGATGAAATAAATTTAAGGTCATTAATATCATTTAAGTTATTTAAGTTATTGTAAAACTTACACATTTTATTAATTGGTGACTTTAGTGCCAGGTTAGTACGGGAAGGTGGTAAATAGAAAAGTGTTGTATTTCTTGTGGATATTGTGGGAGTATGGAAATTCAAACATCGAAGGGATAAAGGATCATCAATTTTATAGTGGAGTAATTTGTATAAGTGAGTGAGATGTATTTTCTTTCGTCGTATATCAAGGGATTCTACTTCAAATATCTTTAACAAAATTTCATAATCAAACCCTCTAGGCGGGTAATAATTCATTATTTTATAATATATATATTTTAACATTTTTTTCTGAACATATTCAAGAGCATTTATATAATTATTGTAGATGGGAGCCCAAATAATTGCACAGTATTCTATTTTCGATCGTACTAGAGAATAATACAAACTAAAGATAGCTTGTATATTAACAAAATTTCGTGTATTTCTAATGACAAATCCCAAAGTTTTTTTGAATTGGAAGAATAGGACAAAATTTCTTCATAGAATGAATTTAAAATTTAAAAATCTAAATATACAGAATAGATACAAGTAGAATTTTTGGTGTAGAGTGTAGGTGTACAAGAAATGTTAAATACAATAGGGCGCGAGCAGTCATGTCACTTTGTTGACCTTAACAAGGAGATATGGCGGCTCATGTCAGAATGATAGCTAGTACTTATGTACATACATGTCAAATATCATCATTTTTCATTATAAATTTAGTGATTTTCCAATTGCATGTGGTTTATTTTCCTCGACAAATAAATTCCACACTCCTGGTGACAAATTAACTACGTGAATTTAGAAAATCTCTATGTACATAATTACTAATTGTCACATGACAGCTCGCACCCTATACTTATGTAACCAAAAACGGAAGTGGTGAGAGGTATTGTGCTGGCCACAACAATTTGTTTTGAATATAGAATATTCAAAGAAACAACTTTCTAGTTCCCTACTTTTATAGATTTCTGTAATTTAATTTACGTCAGGATCATGTTTAAATATTAGAAACATTGATGAACAATTACATAATAATAAGACATTTTTATAGGACTTTTTTGTAGCAACTCTCAAACTTTAAAATGTAATAACTTATGACCAATATACGTTTTGCGAAAAACAGTTCTACCAATGGCATCCTTAAAAGTACATATCGCTGTAACTCATATTTCTAATATTTGGACTATGGTTGTTTTTGCCAAAAGCTCAATTATGAATCTTACTTGTTGTTGGTTGGAGTGTTGTTCAGCTGCTCCATCTTGCAGGAAAAGGAAAACAGTACCCACTAAAAGGAAGTATACTGTACATCGTGCCAATGTTAGCATTTCCTGAAACACTATCAAATCAAACGAGAATGATTACTATAATTATTTATTAACTAGAAAACATGTATAGAATGTAGAACAATTATAATGTGTATAAAACGTGTTAACTAACTATCTCTTTGGTTTATTTGTGAAAAGTAGAGTAAATTATATATAATATACAAAGATAAACGTCCTTATTTTGCCAGTACTACTATAATATATACAGGGTTTGAATTTTTTTGAGGGTATATACATTTCGATGTGCTAAATACCAATCAAAAAGAATTTTCCAAATTTCGGCAATTTTTTACCTTCCGTCACCTTTAGGTACCATTTTTACGATGATGTCTGTATGTGTGTCTGTGTGTGTGTGACGAAAGTTTCGGATCGCATAACTTCAATACCACGATTCCAAATATTATAATTATTTCGTATTCCTCAAGTTTACATCCAGAAGAAGAGGTGATTAGATTTTGGTTATAATTGGTGAACCGGAAGTAGCTTCATTTGAAGATTTAACAGTTAAATTTGATTTATTGACATTTAACGTTATTATGACTTAAAGAATATATTATTCTCTATACCATTTGATTGCATTTTATACTTCATATTCAATAGATATAAAGTTAAAGAATTATAAAGATATTATATTTTTTAAATCAGCCAGCTATGCTAACCATGGAAATTGCTAATATATTCAGATAATTCAAATTGACAAATGTCAGTATCAATGAAAAGTAAATGAATGTGGTAGAGATGAGAATGTTAAGATAGATATTGGGAAAGACACGGAAAGATACGGTAAAGAATGAAAGAATAAGTGTTAGAATTTTCTAGAAAGATAAAAGAGAAGAATATATTGCAAGAATGAATAGCTTAGTAGTAGAAGGTAGATGAAACCATGGCAGACCAAAGATAAGATAGAAGGACATATTGCGGAAGACTGAATGAGAACGACACGCAAAACAGAAATGAGTGGAAGAAGAAAATAAAAAATAGCGACCTCTAACGAATGGGAAAATCTAAAGAAGAAGATGTCAGTGTCCTGTGCAATTTGCATAGTTTGTTTATAAAATAATTTTACTGGAAATATAAGATTTTTTGCAAGAAAATTTATGTATGGAATTTGTACATAATACTTTTGAATATATAATACAATACAAGAACGGCAACGTAATGTATTTAGATTAAATATTTCGAGAGAAGGTGCCATCTATTCCTCCGTATACGAATTATTTCTGAGTTAGTTCAAAAAATACATAATAGGTGGATGTTGCACAGTGTTGCCACGTAGCTAGAACAACAAGATAAGATTTTAAAAAGGTTTTTAAGTTTGCTACTGTAAAACAAGTATACATGTACATTGATGATTCAAAATATATTATCTGGTTATTATGAAACAATATTTTTGAATTATTGATTATTGAATACCTCTAACAAATACTAGTTGGCAATGCTGTTAGCACGATTTATCATAGTTCATAGTTTTGTGGTAGGAGTCACTAGCTATCTATAATAATTTTGTGAATAAAAAGAGACAGATATAGTATCTTGCTAGGCCATATGCGTTGCCGTTCTTATATGAATTATATATTCAAAGATAATACACAGGATTGACGGAAGGTAATGTGCTGGTCACATCGGATTTTTATATATCATTTGTTAATTTTATTCAAAACCTTAAATTATTTGTTATAATGCTTCACATATGCCCAATATTATGAGTAAAAAACTGCAGGTTAATAAATCATAATTAATGCAAGTGGCAGAAAAACAGGTGTATTTTTTGTCCCTTGTTATAGTAAAGTGAAACGGTTAGTAATTAGTGCATCTTACAGAAGAAGAAAGTACTTAATTGTTATTAAAAGTCATTCATAATTATTTAATAAATAGTAATTAATTTTTAATATCTATGCAGTTTGAAAAACCCTTTCACCTAGTAGAATATTATTATAGTTCGTTTTCTAAACTTTTTAATATGTTTTATTATTGTTTATTTAAATATTTTAATTTGTGTTTACGTGGTTTCCATGTGGATGGATGACCACATATTTAAAATGTTTTGTAGATAAATAAAGTGCTAATAAAATATTTGGGCACATAGAAATAGATAATAAAGAAGAAGCTTGAATAAGGAAATACCGCGATCTACATAATTTTAATTATATGAAAACAAAATTAAATCTATTATATAAAGAATTAATTGGAATTTTGCTTGAGTCAGTGACTTGAGTTTAACCTAGTTTATTGAAATTGTGGTCACTTTTACTTTATCTGTAGAATTATGTCACTACTGTTTGCTTTAATAAACGCACTGAAACGTTGTAAGCACTAATATGAAATTACAATTCCTTTATAGAATTATTTAATTACATTTGACTTGCATTGAGTTACAAGCGTAAAAAAATTAACAATGCCAAATGATGTAATTGTAAATGTTTACGTATTCAGGATATATCTTTACAGAAGAGACTTCGGGATTTATTAAATAAATTATTTAAAAAATTTGTTCATAAAATATATATAAAAAGTTATTAATGTATATGTGTAGAAAACTTGATTTACATCAAAATCTAATGGCTTCTTTCCATATTAAAGTGAAGTAAGAATACATGGTTTCAAAATTGATAGTATTTGAATTAGAGCGTAAAGAGGATATATGTATATATATATATATATATATATATATATATATATATATATATATATATATATATATATATATTACAAACACATGTACCGGGAGTTTATTTTACCAGTAAACATAGGGATAATTAACATAGACTAAAATTAATATTAAATTATGAATTAAAGGAACGAGAAATTATTTATTTATGTTTATACACATAAGAACTGCATCAAACTAGTGAGAAATTTTTATTTTAACTTATCAAATACTAAAAAATTGGCACCACTAACTTCCAAATAATATCTTAAATGATTATAAAAAGAATTAATAGTTTTGTTTTTTGCTGGGGAGTAATATTTTGTGAAGCTGCACTAATTCTGTTTTTACCTTCCGTCACCTTTAGGTAAGGAAGGTATTGTCTTTGGTCAAAAAATTCAATGATGAGTTTTTACTGAATAAGCACGTTTTAGGGTCCATATAATACGATTTTACCATTTTTACGATGATGTCTGTATGTATGTGTGTCTGTGTGTGTGTGACGAAAGTTTTTGATCGCGTAACTTCAATATCACGATTCCAAAAATTATAATTTTTTCGTATTCCTCAAGTTTACATCCAGAAGAACAACTGATTAGATTTTGGTTATAATTGGTCAACCGGAAGTAGTCTCATTTGAAGATTTAACAGTTAAATTTGATTTATTGACATTTAACGTTATTATAACTTAAAGAATATATTATTCTCTATACGATTTGATTACAATTTATACTTCATATTCAATAGATACAGAGTTAAAGAATTTTAAAGAAATTAAATTTTATAATTCAGCCAGCTATGCCAAACTTGGGAACTAGTAATATATTCATATAATTCAAATTGACAGATGTCAGTATCAATAAAAAGTAAATTAATGTGGCAGATATGAGGATGTTGAAGAAAGACGATTACATTGGTTTGAACATGTCATGAGGAGAAATGAAGAATTATATTGGAACAAGAATGAATAGTTTAGTAATTGGACGTTAAAGAAACAGAGGAAGACCAAAGATAAGATGGAAGGACTGTATTGCGGAAGATTTGAGAGAAAAGGAACTGAATGAGAACGACATGCAAAAATAACGACCCCTAACGAATGGGAAAAGCTAAAGAAGAAGAAGATGCCAGTGTCAAGTGCAATTTGAGTAGTTTGTTTATGAAATAATTTAGAATCTTTTGTAAGAAAAGTTATGGAATTTATACATTATACACGAGAATGACGGAAGGTATTGTGCTGGCCACAACAGATTTTTTATTTGTTCATTGTTCATTCTCTCACCATTGTACACATTTTATAAGCGTCTTAAAAAAATTCTAATGATACCTTTACATTATATAAGAATTTTAAAAATACATTAAATATTTAAATATTTTTTATTAGTTCCTACGGAGTAGCTCTATTTATATCCGATATTGTATATCAATCATAATAATTCATAAGTGTGTCAAGTGTCCATATAGGAACATCCTGAAATGCGCAAAGGTCTTGTATATGTATTGACGACGTCTATGCAAAATATTCGAGAAAATATTCAATTTAAAACTTTCTCTTTTCATTGGTTTAACTACATTCTTCTACCGTGTAAATAAAGCTATTAAGTCGTGTCATTACTTATAACATTTACTGTTAAAAATAGCTATAGGGTTTTCCATAATTTCGCACAGATGACGTCACAGATATTTAAATGCTATTTTTCTATTTTTGGTAAAAATACTTCAAATAAAAGTTGTAGAGCATAAAATTCTGCATCTGAATCAATAAGCATCATTAATTTTGTATGCCTTGTAACGGCAGAAATTAGGTATGAAATTGTTGAAAATCACCTCAAAAATACGCACACACACACGTACAGACATCATCGTAAAAATAGTAAAATCGTATTGTAGGGACCATAATTGAATACTCACCACCGAATTTTTTGACCAAAGACAATACCTTCCTTACCTAGAGGTGATGGAAGGTAAAAACATCAAAAATGAGACAGCTTGTGCTTGAAATACTTATTTGCAGTATTTTAAGTCATATTTTAATTAGTTATATTTTATGCGTTTCCTCATAAACTTTTTAATATTACTGATCAAAGATTATTTATATCGTGTAAAAAGATCTTTGTAACAATAGAGAAATTAATTTTTTTATGAAGTACATGCCTTTGTAAATTGAAATATCATATTATGTTATTATACATTAATGCGCTTTTTATAATAATTTGTCATTATAAAATGAAGGTGACGACTACATTATTTATTAATTAATTTTTCAACATATTTGATATGGTTTAATGTTTTAATGATTTATTTGCGTGACCACAGAAAATATTATAAAAAAATTCACATATACAAGGGTATATACCTATACAGGGTGTTTCCTTTAAAACAACCAGCGCTTTTTTGGGCGAACTAATGACTTTAGAGAAAAATGTTATATACAAAAAATTACCAGGAAAAAGGGCTTAATTTATGAGGAATAATAAATAAAAAATTCAACCAGTGGTTCTCAAACGGTAGAATAAAATTATATTTTTTTAAATGACAACCTATATAATTTTTTTGTCCATTAGATAGAGATTTTTTTTCTGATTTCAACGATATAAATATGATATGGGGTTGTATAACAATTATTTCGAGAAAAATGATATTAAAAATCAGAAATAATTTTACAATATTGAAGTAGGCTATGCAATAAACAACTATTAATACGACTATTGCAACTGCAAAGCCATTTTTTATTAATAAGTAATTAAACAATTACGAAAACAAACACTTAATAACGTAAGTAACAAAACTATCTGTCACCTGTATCATTTGTTTGCATTTGTTTATTGCAATAAAACATAATTTAAATCGTTTATTTACAATAAACAATTAAATAAATTTAAATAAACAATAAAGTTTAAATCTTTTAAAACAGATAGCAGCACTGAATCATTCCAGTGCAGGCCCTTCAGTCCTTACTGAAGGGGCCTGCATATAAATATGCATATAAATGCTCATATAAACAATATTCCCATAGCAAAAAAATTGTATCGACAGGCATGGAATGGAATCAGTACCAGGATCGAAAATCAAAAAACTGATCATGCGCAGTAGAACGATCTTATTATTGATTTTTGCCTATTTACACGATACAACAACGTACTTTTTACAACAAAACATTAAAAAATAGTTCATAATTTTCACCATAGAGTACACTAGTAGGATTAAATTGTTATTAACAATATTGAAAAAATCCATTTTGTAGCTAAATTAAATATATTTCGACTGTTTGTTAGACAAAAAATATTTTATTATAAATTATGTCATAATTCAATGATTTTGAATATCTCAGGATACATAAAAATATTTATAAATATTTTATAAAATTGTCACGTATGTAGTACACATTTGTTGGCTACAGATGTCGCCACCAATACAAAATTGGGTCTTTTTGGAACTTTCCCCCCAATTTTTAAAAAGAAATTTTAAAATTTAACTTCAAAAAAGTTTATATTTATTAATATTATTGATAAATATAAATTATCAGCATTTATAATCATCAAATAAATGAAATAAATATATTTGTTGATGGTTTTGACGTTTACATCAAAATGGCTGACATTTATGCTTTGTTTAAACATTTGCAAGTAATGTCAGTTGTATAAGGACCTTTTTAGGACAGTTTTAACAAAGGATAATAAGTGTAATAGGGAAATAAGATCCTCAAACAAGTTCTTAGTGTTTTAGTTAACTTATAAATATAATATTAACTGTTTAATTCATACAAAAGATAACACCAAATGTTATTAGTGAAAAGTATTGATGTGTATTAGTGTTACAAGTTTATTTGGACAAAATTTCGACAATGTTTGTGGGTGTGACGTGTGTTGAAAAATGCAGGGACGAAATATCAACGGTATCTTGGATTTTGGCCAAAATTTCGACAATGTTTCAGTGTTTGTGTGTTTCGTGGACAAAAATGGACAGAACTGTGGACAAAAATGTGGACGAAATATGGACGAAATATAGACGAAAAGTGGACGAAACATGGCGGAATCTACAAAAAGGTCAGTCAAACTTTTGTTATATTTATTTCATCCTTGCATGTAAATTATTAAATTGTATAAATTCATGCTAATTTCAGGATGTATAATCAAATTTCTCTAATCTAAATTGCTAAAAATTACAGTGATTTTTGTAGCATCGCGAAATTTTCTAAATGTTCGATTACCTAACGATTACATCAAGTCATCGTTGAAAATCGTAAGAAATGAAAGTGAATAAACAACTTCAAGTTGGCACGTGGTCGACAGTTTAAACCTTTCATAAAGTAAAATTACTATGGGGAAATTAAAGTAATACGGAAAGATGAATATTAGCAAAAAATAATTTGATTAATTTTATCTTTTTACCTCCCGCTACTCTTCGTAAGGGAGGTATAGGGATCGTACAAAAAATCGCATATCGAGATTTTGGTAAATGACAACGTTTTAAGGTCCCCAGAATCCAATTTTAACATTTTCACGATGATGTCTGGATATATACAGTGTGTTAATTAAAAACCTGCCCATAGGCGAAATCAGTTTTTCCTTGCGCAAAAGTTCCCAAATTATTTTAGACAAAAATACTTCAAATAAATGTTGCAGAGAATTAAATTCTGCACCCAAATTTGTAATTTGACATTTCATAACCGAGAAAATCAATTTTAATTTTTTCTGGAGATAGCTGATTTATAGCGGTAGCCATGGAACTCGAACAAAATTACGAACAATTATATGCTATCTTAACTGTTAAAAAAAAGTTTGTGTTTTGTGATTTTCGGTCAATAAAATATTTCTTTGAGAATATAATTCCTTAGTCACATGACATGTTTTCCGCCAATCAACATTCAGAATCTCCCTAGCTACGCGTTTATCACAGCGATGATAAAAAACAAGGAAATAAACACCGTATTTATAGTCGTTACTAAGGGATTTGTATTCCTTATTTATGACATTGACAGTTAATTTTGAGTATAAAAATAAATAATAACAATAATTCAAACTCCGAAATATTAAATAAAACTTGTAAGTACCCTGTTTTAATACAATATGAATATGAAATGTTAGGTTAGGTTAGATTGCAAAAATTCATTATATTCTCTCATTAAATATAAGCTCGTGATATGATTAATAATCGAAGATATTGCTCGTGAAACCGAAGCAGCACATTTCAACTCGTCCTTCGGACTCGTGAAATCTGCAGCTCGGTTTCACTCGAGAATATCATCGATGATAATCATATCACTTGTTATATTACGTATGAAAGTATGAAACAGTTTTCTCATGAATAAAAGCTTCAGATTGTAAAATGGTGGATAAATTTTGTTTGAGTTGCATATGGCTATCGCTATAAATCAGCTATTGATTTTCTCGGTTATTAAATGTCAAAAATAAAATCTTATTACTGATTCGGGTGCAGAATTTAATTCTCTACAACATCTATTTGAAGTATATTTGTCTAAAATTTGGGAAATTTTGCGCAAGGAAAAACTGATTTCCCATGTTAAACGCCTATGGTCAAGTTTTTTGTCAAAAATCAACATTGGTTGTTGTTTCATTGAGCCACAATTACAATTTAAATAAGAGAAAATCTATCTTACTATTGAAATTTATTTAAATTTGGTTCTTCAAAGTATTGTTTGTAAACCAAATAAACATTTGTATGCAAGAGTGTGCGTAGCATATAATTTTCACTTTTCCAAAATCAGTGTCTTTATGTTCTTCTTCATGTATTGTTGTATTGCAAAGGAAAGTGTATGTGATTGTTAAATTTTTATTGGCAGTCAATTGTGACTTTCTTCATGGCGACATAGGGTTTTCCAATTAATTTTTCAAAGCTTTAAGGACGAATCTATACATAAACAAACAGAGAAACAATATATGTATATTCGTATATAGAATGAACTAAATTAAATTCCGGAGTTAGACAAACTAAGTGAAAATCCCGAAATGATGTTTAGATAAACTAAGTTAAATTACAAAAGTTAATTTTTAAATAAACAATCGAACTCTGGAAATTAATTTTTAGTTAAATCTAGTCAAAAAGCAAAAACGAATATTTACATAAACTGAGTCAGATGTTGTATATTAATTTTAAAATAAACTAAATAAACTAAGTCAAATCCCGGGTATTAAATTTAAGTTAAACTTAGTCAATTTCCAGAAATTAATGTCTAGATGATTTAAGTCTAATAATAAAAAATCTGTTGTGGCCAGCACAATACCTTCCGTCAATCCTGTGTATAATGTATAAATTACATACATAATTTTTCTTGGAAAATATTCTAAATTTCATAAACAAACTATTCAAATTGCACTTGACACTGACATATTCTTCCTCTTTAGCTTTTCCCATTCATTAGGAGTCGATATTTTTGCGTGTCGTTCTCATTCGGTTCTTTTTCTCTCAAGTCTTCCGCAATACAGTCCTTCCATCTTATCTTTGGTCTTTCTCTGCTTCTTCAACCTCCCATTACTAAACTACTCATTCTTCATTTCTCCTAATGACATGTTCAAACCAATGTAATCGTCTTTCTTGTATATTTCTAGAAAATTGTACCACTAGAGTTATTTTCTTACCGTATCTTTCCGTGTTTCCCCAACATCTACTTCAACATCCTCATCTCTGCCACATTAATTTACTTTTTACTCATACTGACAACTGTCAATTTGAATTATATGAATATATTAGCAGTTTCCATGTTTAGCATAGCTGGCTGGATTATAAAATTTAATTTCTTTAAAATTCTTTAACTCTGTATCTATTAAATATGAAGTATAAAATGTAATCAAATCGTATAGAGAATAATATATTCTTTATGTTATAATAATATTAAATGTCAATAAATCAAATTTAACTGTTAAATTTTCAAATGTGGCAACTTCCGGTTCACCAATTATAACCAAAATCTAATCACTTGTTCGTCTGGATATAAACTTGAGGAATACGAAAAAATTATAATTTTTGGAATCGTGGTATTGAAGTTATGGGATTCGGAGCTTTTGTCACACACACACAGACACACATACATATATACAGACATCATCGTAAAAATGGTAAAATCGTATTATAGGGACCCTAAAACATGCTTATTCAGTAAAAACTCATCACTGATTTTTTTGACCAAAGACAATACCTTCCTTACCTAAAGGTGACGGAAGGTAAAAAGTCTGATGTGGCCTGCACAATACCTTCCGTCAATTCTATGTATTATGTACAAATTCCATACATACATTTTTTTGCAAAAGATTCTATATTTCCAGTAAAAAAAAAAACTATGCAAATTGCACTTGACACTGACATCTTTAGCTTTTCCCATTCGTTAGGGGTCGCTAGTTTTATTTTCTTCTTCCACTCATTTCTGTTTTGCATGTCGTTCTCATTCAGTTCCTTTTCTCTCAAGTCTTCCGAAATACAGTCCTTCCATCTTATTTTTGGTCTTCCTCTGTTTCTTTAACCTTCCTGGTAAGCGCCCGCACGGTACAAATATTCCATCATTACCGATATCTGTGTACGAAGCAGATTGGCACACCCAGTAATGGGTAATATGCCGTGATGAAATATATATTTTTTTAATAGTATGCTCTGTGCGTCACACTCCAAGGCTATGCAGTTAATTTGGTAAATTCTAGTACGTATTCGAGTATACGTACTATAAAAAGCAGTGTAATACTATTAAGTATTTATGTAGTAATAACATATACTTAAACACAGTTATGTCGCAAATAAGTTTAATGTATTATATTATAATGCAATATTTCAAGCTCTAATTCTTTTATTTAATACTAGTCTAATATTTTTATCACGAAAATAATACACTTTCTTGCTTATTTCATAATGTGCTATAATATTTGCAAAAACTACATACTTTGTTTAATAGTTTTGTTATTTACTTTTTTAAGTATTGTACTATTGCACATAGAATTTTTTTTTTTAGTTTCTTAGCAACAATAATTTTGTTTTGTGGCAATAAATTTGGTCGATTACTCAATAATAAATAATAGAATTTAAATTAAATCCTCTAGGACGAAATCCCTTTAAATCAACTCTAGTAAAATTTTCAGAATCGTAGAAAAACTAATTTCCAATAGTAACCATATTTAATCAGTCCTGCTTCTGTGGAGTTTAACAATGCTCTGACCAATAAATAGCAAAAAATCTGGTCATATTTATTTCATAAACAAACTATGCAAATTGTATTTGACACTAACATCTTCTACTTTAGCTTTCCCCATTCGCTAGGAGTCTCTATTTTTACCTCTCGCTAAGAGAGGTATTGGATTCATGCTAAAAATCGCATATCCAGATTTTATTGAATAAGCACGTTTTAAGGTCCCTACAATCCGATTTTAACATTTTTACGATGATGTCTGTGTGTGTGTGTGTGTGTGTGTGTGTGTGTGTGTGTGTGTGTGTGTGGATGTGTGTGTGTGGGATGTTGGAAGGACGGTTACTCAAAAACTATAAGACTTAAAATTTGTTTAACAACGTATTTCCCAATCGGACATTCATGGGAAGATCTGAAAAGGTTTTGGTAACAATTGGACAACCGGAAGTAGAAGATTCTTGAAAAAAAATCTTCTAAATATTATTTTTTGAAAATTTTTCTTGATAATATTAAAGAAAAATAAATTCTCTTTCTGATACATTTAAATATTTTTATACATATTTTATAGATTTAGAGATAAAAGGAATATAATATATAAAATAATGTTGTAATTAATTTTACAACCGAAAGGATGCCATGAAAAATAGTTGCAAATTTAAATTATTTGTAACTGACAGATAAATGTCAGTGTCAGAAATAATGAGTAATGCAAGAAAAAATGTATTTGGAGAATCCCTTAATTCTTGATCTGTGACTATTATGGAGATGACAAGTCTAGGTTGAAGGACTTAAATTTGTTTCAAACATTATGGGACAATGTACACCAGTACTGTAGACTAGAGTAACTTTGAATTGCGAAAAAGCTATCAAATTCTTCTCAAGTAAGTTGTAAATATTGACAAAATTACACATCGATATAAGAATAATCGGAGTGCAATCTATCCGTCACTTTATTAAAGGGAATTAAGGTTATTTAGATATAACAAGTATGAAAAAATAAAATGTAAAAGAAGATATATAAGAATAGATGCACAATCCAGATATATACATTTTAGACCGCCCAAAATTAATGTTTTTACTAGAAGAATATGAAGAGAAAGTAAACAAAGTTGTTCGAATTGCAAATTGCTGTTACCAGCCTAATATTTATATATGGTAAACTCTACTTTGTAATTTATTGTAACATAATTTATGGTAAATATCTTTATGTTGAGACATGCTATTATTGAATAATAAAGAAGTTTATACGTCATAGATTTATATGAATATATTATTTGTATTTATAAAAATAATCTTTGCTTTATGCATACGGCGAGAGGTTATGTGCTGGCCACATCAGATTTTTTCTTTTCTTCTTCCACTCATTTCTGTTTTGTATGTCGTTCTCATTCAGTTCCTTTTCTCTCAAGTCTTCCGCAATACAGTCCTTCCACCTTATCTTTATTTTTCATCAATCTTCTATTACTAAGCTATTCATTCTTCTTACAGTATATTCTTCATCTCCTCATGACATGTTCAAACCAAAGTAATCGTTTCTCTTGTATCTTTCTAGAAACTTATTACACTAGAGTTATTTCCCTTATTTTTTCATTCCTTATCGTATCTTTCCGTGACTTTTCCAACATCTATCTCAACGTCCTCATCTCTGCCATATTCATTTACTTTTCATTGATACTGACATCTGTCAATTTGAATTATCTAAATATATTAGCAGTTTCCATGGTTAGCGTAGCTGGCTGATTTGTGAAAATTAATTTCTTTAGAGTTCTTTAACTCTATATCTATTGAATATGACGTATAAAATGCAATCAAATCGTATGGAGAATAATATATTAAATTATAGTAACGTTAAATGTCAATAAATGATATTTAACTGCGTTTTTTCAAGAAAAACTGCTAAAATCTTCAAATGGGGGTTCTTCCGGATGAGCAATTATAAGCTAAATCTAATCACCTCTTTTTCTGGATGTAAACTTCTGGACTACGAAAAAAATATAATTTTTGGAATCGTGGTATTGAAGTTATGCGATCACACAGACACACATACATACAGACATCATCGTAAAAATGGTAAAATTGTATTATATGGACCCTAAAACGTGCTTATTTACTAAAAACTCATCATTGATTTTTTTGACCAAAGGCAATATCTTCCTTACCCAAAGGTGACGGAATGTAAAAAGTGTTAATGCAAATCTGTAGAAAAATTAATAATCTTTAATTTTTATAATAACATAAATCTCGAAAAAATAACAAAGCCAAAATATAATGGCTTCTTTCCATATTAGAACTAGAAATTCACGGTTTCAAAATTTTCTGAAAAATAGTATTTGAGTTAGAGTGTAAAGAGAATCACACACACACACACACCCACATACACACAGATATCATAGTGAAAATTTTCAAATCGGATTATAGGGACCTTACAACTTGGTCATTTACAAAAATTCCGATATGCGATTTTTAACACGATCCCTAAACCTCCCTTAGAGTTAGTGGCGTTTGCAAGGAAGGGTAGGTTTTAATGGAATACAAAAGTGAATTTAGTGACTTTAATATTTAATAGGTTTTGATTTGACACAGCACTAAAACAAATCCCACAAAATAGGCGTCTTTTTTAAGACACCTGTATATAAATATATAATTTGTTTGGCTACAATTGTCAATCAACAATAATAGGAAATAATGCTATAGATTTTTCGAATCAAATCAATTTCTAATGGTTCATAATTACGCTAACAAAAATCAAATAAAAAATTGTGTTAGATACCATGATAATTTGTGTAATACAAAATATTAGGTATTTGTGACATAAAAATTGTAATTTTCTTACAGTAATTTGGAAAAAAATGTTGAAAGTTAATGCAATACTTATATGCTCTATTTACTTTTTCATTTACTTGCAATTTTGTGCTTCGTTAGTGACGTTTATTATGATTAAAGAAACTATATAATTATCAAGAAATATATCATTTATTTATCGACATATCTTGTTCAGATGTACGGAATAAATGCTGTTAGTAATTGTTCAAAATCAGAACTATATTATTTATTAATACCTCTTTATGAAAGTAACTGATACATATGCGAGGGTTACGCCAGAATAATTGAAAATAAGAAAATTAGGTAGACAGTTACCTTCTGTCATTTTAGGTAAGGAAGGTATTGTCTTTGGTCAAACAATTCAATGATGAGTTTTTAGTGAATAAACACGTTTTAGAGTCCATATAATACGATTTTACCATTTTTACGATGATGTCTGTATGTATGTATGTATGTATGTGTGTCTGTGTGTGTGACGAAAGTTTCGGATCGCATAACTTCATTATCACGATTCCAAAAATTATATATTTTTCGTATTCCTCAAGTTTACATCCAAAAGAAGTGATTAGATTTTGGTTATAATTGATCAACCGGAAGTACCCTCATTTAAAGATTTTAACAATTTTTCTTGAAAAAACTCAGTTAAATATTATTATAACTTAAAGAATATATTATTCTCTATACGATTTGATTGCATTTTATACTTCATATTCAATAGATATAGAGCTAAAGAATTTTAAAGAAATTAAATTTTATAAATCGTATACTAACTATGGAAACTGATAATATATTCAGATAATTCTAATTGACAGATGTATCAATGAAAAGTAAATGAATGTGGCAGAGATGAGAATGTTGAAGTAGATGTTGGGGAAGACACGGCAAAATAGATAAGGAAATAAATCTAGTGTTACAAGTTTCTAGAAAGAAGCAAGCGAGATGATTACATTGGTTTGAAAATGTCATGAGGAAAAATGAAGAATATATACAGAGGAAGACTAAAGGTAAAATGGAAGGACTGTTTTGCGGAAGACTTGAGAGAAAAGGAACTGAATGAAGATGACACGCAAAACAAAAATGATTGGAAGAAACATAAATAGCGACCCCTAAAGAATAGGAAAAGCTAAAGAAGATGAAGATGTCAGTGTCAAGTGCAATTTGCATAGTTTGTTTATGAAATAAATTTACTGGAAATTAAAAATCAAGATTAAGAGAAGGTAATGTGCTAGCCACAGATTTTTAAAACTTTATATAGTACATACTTATAAGATGTATTTGCAATAAGTATCAGGCATATGGTTATTAATATGAAAATAAGTATTTACTTATTATTCTTGCTGATAAGTAAATGCTAGATCTTATAAATACTTATAAGTATTTACTTATTTGTATTAATACCATCCCATGTGTCTTATACTCAACAATCCCAGTGAGACGCTCGTATTAAGTAATAAACAATAAATAAAAAAATATGAATAACAAAACATTTGTATTATTATTATTATTATACCTTAGTAATACCTAGCTTATCTGTCCTTCGTCATTCTCTCTATTTATTCACTACTTTTTATCACATTCACTTAACACTTTATTCACATCTTCTTTTAAAGAAGAACTGAAGACAATAAAGACTCAGACAGACGACCTACTTAATCCGCGGTATACTTAAGACTAAGCGCGTACTTTAGTAGACTTACCGACTCTTACGTTGGACAGAGATCGAAAGTCGAACAAACAGAGACAGACATACAAAAGTGGGATAGAAGAAGAAAAGAATTTAAGGATTTTAAAAATATTTTAGGTTAATTTATTTTTTCAGAGATGGGTCCCCGGAAGCGGTTCTGGTTTAAACGTTAATAAAATTTGCGGTTTTGTTCCGGGTTCAGGTATTGGGTTCAGATTCAGTTCGACCTAATGAAAATTAAATTAATTTTTTTTGGTCAGTTATATTTTGATTACGCTTACCTTTCGAACAGAAAATGAACCTGAAGCGGAGCTTAGCCCTAAACCCGAATTTTAATACCCGGTTCGGTTCCGACTCGGGTTCAATTGAAAAAATTATTTGAGGTTCAGTTCCTGGTTTAGGTTCGCCAAAATGTTTCCGTTTGGTTCCGGTTTTAGTTCGGTTCGAAGCCTTGGTTTTTAGTGAATAAACACGTTTTAGGTCCATATAATACGATTTTACAATTTTTACGATGATGTCTGTATGCATGTGTGTCTGTGCCTGTGTGTGTGTGTGTGTGACAAAAGTTTCAGGTCGCATAACTTCAATACTACGATTCCAAAAATTATATTTTTTTCGTATTCCTCACGTGATTAGATTTTGGTTATAATTGGTCAACCGGATAACCAAATAATGTCATGGAAACCAATTGAAAAATTAATACTGAAGATTTTTTCTGGGAAATACATACATTCTATTATTTCTTCTTGTATTAATAGTTAAATATTTAAAATTATAGGTATATTACATATACCCTTCAAAAATACTGTCAATCCCGGCAATGAATTGGAAACATTTTGAAAAATTAGAAGAGTAGGACAAAATTTCTTCGTGGAATTAATTTAAAATTAAAAAATCTAAATATAAAGAATAAATATAAGTAGATTTTTTGGTGTAGAGTATAGGTATACAAGAAATGTTAAATACAATAGGGCGCGAGCAGTCATGTGACTTTGTTGGCCTTGACAAGCATATATGGGGGCCAGTGTTATAATTTTTCATTCTAAATTTAGTGGTTTATTTTCCTCGACAAGTAAATTCAGCACACCCCTGGTGACAAATTAACGTGAATTTAGAAAATATGACATTTGACATTTATACTAAGTGTCATTCTGACATGGGCCCCATATCTGCTTGTCACATGACTGTTCGCGCCCTATACTTATGTAACCAATAAAAAGAAGTGGCGAGAGGTATTGCGTTGGCCACAACAGATTTTTTTGGTACTTAAATGAATTTAAAATATATTTGCATTTTGTTTTAACAAATGGTTCTAATATTTCATTCTTTTCTCTCCTAATCTTTTAAACGTAACTGACACTATCTCATTAACGAGAAGGGCAGTATTAGTATTAGTAAAGTTAATTACTATAATATATTAACACACAACACGGTTAAGACAGCAGGTATCCGATCTATCTCATTAGGACACCAACTACATACTTTACATAAAAATGCCGGTGCGTACGTGACCAAAGAAATCTAGAAAAATATCGAAATGAAAGAAAAATGGAGAAAATAGGTTTGTTTTGTTAAATCTATGCGATTTGTATTCTAATTTTATTGAGAATTAAATGCTTAAATGTTTGATGAATATCTAAAAAGATAAAGAATTGAATCAATAAAACGTAAAGTGTGATTTTTATTATTGTTTTATTTATAGGTCTAAATGTATCAGATAACTTATTTAATTTACAACTAGCTATAAATTTAAAGTGACTTTCACTGTTTTAAGGTACTGTCTGTTTTATAAATTTTAATACAATTTGACATGGTAATAATCAATATTTGACACTAATTTTGAAAGGGTTATTATACCAAATAAATAAATTATTACATATTTTCCCTGCATTATTTACATTTTGAAAATATCATTTATTTAAACTGGAACTTAAAATTCTATGAAGGGGATATTAAAGTTTAAAAATCTGTTGTGGCCAGCACAATACCTCTCGCCATTTGCATTTTACGTTGCATAGAACGCGAGCAATAATGTGACTTTGTTGGCCTTGTCAGAAAGACAGCTAGTAATAATATACATAGTGTCAAGTAGCATAATTTTTCATTCAAAACATCATGCTTTTCTATCCATCAGAATATTATGAAATTTTGAATGAAATATTATGACATGTAAATATGTAAATAACTACTAGCCGTCATTCTGACACGGATTTCGATATAATGCTTGCCAAGGCCAACAAAGTCACATGACTGCTTGCGCCCTATAAGTAACGAATTTAAAATTTGTTGTACACACAAATAATTGAAATTGTGTCTCTTCTTTCGTTCTATGAGGAATTTTGTCCTACTCTTGTAATATGTTCAAAATTCTTCAAATTCATTGATAGTATTAGTGGTATTTCTTAAGGATATATGTAATATTAACATATCTATAATTTAAATACATATTTAATTAATTGTATAATAATATATATTAAATGTACTCGTACACTACCACTTCCGGTTGTCCAATTGTTACCAGAACCTATTCAACTCTGCCCATTGCTGTTAGATTGAGGAATCCGTTGTTACACAGGTCTTTAATCTTATAGAATTTGAGAAATCGTATCTACAACATCCTAACACACACACACACACACACACAGACATCATCGTAAAAATGTTATAATCGGATTTTAGGGACCTTAAAACAATTTAAATACATATACAGTAAAAATTTTGAAAGATATCCGATCAAGGTTATCTACGAATTGTATGAATTCAGATTTTTGTTCTCCCTATTCTGACAAATTCAGTAGTGCCGTTTACTTAAATTTTATGAGGGTACATAATATACTACTATTATTTTATTATTATAAAAATATATGTTACAATAAAAGCATTCAAAATTCTAAAATAAATCAACTGGTAAGTTTATTAGCAAATGTAAAACCAAATATGTGAAAAATAAGATACTGACACAATATCAGTGTCAGTGACACTAACAGAAAATAACATTATACGTACGGCTATGAATCAAGGTAATGTATCTGAATTAATAAATAAACTTACGTTACAGCGAAAGTATTATCAACAACGAGCATCGTTTCAAAGTGGAATGTCCTAACTTAGTCGAAACAATATGAATTTTTGACAAGTGTGTTATATCAATCCTTATCGCACACGCTTATTGCCTTTGCAAAGGAAAGAGATAAATGTATGTCAATTTGTTAATTCGTTCATGATATAGATGACCTTGATCGGACATCTTCAATGATTCAATTCCCATCAACGCCAAATATTTCGAATGGCACAAAATTGACCCCTGTGGTGCACTCTCCACGCCTGAAATGAGTGCCTATGAGGCGACGCTTGGTAAACGCCCGTACGATCATCATTACCAAATTTGTGTACAAAGCAGATTGGCACACCCATCAATGGATAATATATTTATTTTATTGTTTATTAATATATATTTTTTTCTGAAATACAAGTACTCTTAATTTTCTACTGTTGGGCCATCCTCGTTTTATTCTTATTCATCAACAAATTTTCCAATGATTCAAACCATTTACACCATCCTATTCCGTCTGTTGCGTTACCAACTGAGCTACTTTCCTTTTCAAATGGAATGCACCTGTTTAAAGAGAGACGTAATATGTTGTGACATTTCTATTTACCAAAGCATGGGCGATGACTCATAAGGAATCAACAATCATGAATATAAGATATTGTTAAGTCAGAAGAATATCTTTATAGTGCTTCAAGGTATAGGCGTATAAGACGTAATCTTGAGTCTGTTTGATCAGCCTATTATTATAAGATGAACATGCTTAAGTTTTGATTTATAATTTTGTGAAGGAGGTACTCTGTATTATTTCAATTATATAAGGGTGATTTAGGATGTTCCTAGCCATTATTAATATTAATATGAATAAATTCCAGAGATTAAGAACCAAGGTTGAAGAGGCATTTCGTGGTGGACGCCCGAAATTATGAACTTAAATTAAATACAGATGGTTGTGTTCTTTCACAAGGCTCAACTTTCTACGGCCACCCAGTATTGGGTTTTGGGCGACATTTATATTGATGTCTTTGAGCAACTCCGAAATTAAGGGAAATGATGGTTTGTATACTGACAATATTGCAGAGGTCCCTAATAATGGCAGATATAAAAAATATGATGTGGCCAGCACAATACCTTCCGTCAATCCTGTGTATTATATATAAATCCATACATAATTTTTCCTGCAAAAGAATCTAAATTTCCAGTAAAATTATTTCATAAACAAACTATGCAAATTGCACTTGACACTGACATCTTCTTCTTTAGTTTTACCCATTCGTTAGGAGTCGCTATTTTTATTTTCTTCTTCCACTCATTTCTGTTTTACTTGTCGTTCTCATTCAGTTCCTTTTCTCTCAAGTCTTCCGCAATACTGTCCTTCCATCTTATCTTTGGTCTTTCTCTGTTTCTTCAACCTTCTCTTCCAATATATTCTTTATCTCTCCTCATGACATATTTAAACCAATGTTATCATCTTTCATTTCTTATCGTATCTTTCCGTGTCTTCCCCAATATCTACTTCAACATACTCATCTCTGCCACATTCATTTACTTTTCATTGATACTGATATCTGTCAATTTGAATTATGTGAATAAAATTCCAGTTTCCATCGTTAGCATAGCTGGCTGATTTATGAAATTTGATATTTTTATAATTCTTTAACTCTATATCTATTGAATATAAATAAATAAATAAATATTTCATCACGGCATATTACCCATTGCTGGGTGTGCCAATCTGCTTCGTACACAGATATCGGTAATCTATTGAATATGAAGTATAAAATGCAATCAAATCGTATAGAGAAAATATATTCTTTAAGTTATAATAAAATTAAATTTCAACAAATGATATTTAACTGTTAAATCTTTAAATGAGGCTACTTCCGGTTCACCAATTATAACCAAAATCTAATCAGTTGTTCTTCTGGATGTAAACTTGAGAAATACGAAAAAAATATAATTTTTGGATTCGTGGTATTGAAGTTATACGATCCGAAACTTTCGTCACACACACACAGACACACATCATCGTAAAAATGGTAAAATCGTTTTGTATGGACCCTAAAACATGCTTTTTCACTAAAAACTCATCATTGAACTTTTTAACCAAAGACAATACCTTCGTTACCTAAAGGTGACGGAAGGTAAAAAACTGTTGAAATATATGCCATAACATATGAGACATACGATATAACAACAAAATGTTATACTGATTGTCGGGACCATTTAGTTTTGTCAAAAACTATAATAATAGTAATAATAATAATAGTGAATTGTGCTCATATTTCGTTAAAATAATATCTTAAATAGCGGACAAGGTTGCTCATATATCGTAAAACTTATTTCAACATTATATTACAGAAGAAATAAAATTTTATGCGCCTAATTTTTTATGTATATTTATAGTTATATGTAGCAATATAAAATCAGACACTTTCTCTACATACGGTAGATATTAATTACCGGTATGTTTAATAATAAATTTTATCTATTTTATTACAAAAGAATGGATAACATATGCAGATATTGAAAAAGTATTACTGTTGTTATGAAATAAGAAATTCAATTGATTATTAATTTAAAATAGAGCAAGATTTACTGTTACTAATTATAATCACGGCCAACAAAGTCACATGACTGCTCGCGCCCTATTGTATTTAACATTTCTTGTATACCTACACTTCACACCAAAAATTCTACTTATATCTATTTTTCATATGTAGATTTTTTAATTTTAAATTCATTCTATGAAGAAATTTTGTTCTCTTCTAATTTTTTGAAATGTTTCCAATTCATTGTCGGGATTGGCTGTATTTTTGAAGAGTATATATAATATACCTATAATTTTAAATATTTAACTATTAATACAATAAGAAATAATATAATGTATGTACACTGGCTTGCAAAAAAATCGCATACACCTTAAAAATCAAGTCACTGAGTTTTTACTTTTTTTTAGCTATGTAAATACGATTTTTTTAAAATAGGTTAATACCAACTGTCAATGAAGTTGTCATCGTTGTCACTGTCATGTCATTATTTTAGGTATCGTGGAGCAAGTTCTTCATTGTGCTAAGTTACTACTAAATTACAAATATATTCTAGAAAAATTAAAGAACAACCAAGTATTTATTTTAAGTGGATTATAAATTAGTAGAAATTATGACTGAAACAAATTATGAACGAAGTAACATTAGTAATTTATCATCGCTCCATCAGCGTCCAGTATTTTATTTAATCTTAATGTTCTGCTATTGATCTGATTGACCACCCCTCTTCTAACTTAGAAATTATTACAACTTTCTTGTTTTCTGATAATTTTGGCATCTTAATTGACACTAATGACACTGACAAGTTAACAATCGAGACCGATTCAATACAGCAAAAAACAGGTGTACGCGATTTTTTTGCAAGCCAGTGTACTTCCCAGAAAAAATCTTCAGTAATGTCTCTGGATTTTCGATACTGACATTTATCTGTCAGTTACGAACATTTTATTTTTCAATTGATTTGTGATGACATTATTTGGGTTGTGAGATTTATTACAACAGATTATTATATACCTTATATTTCTTTATCTCTAAATCTATACAAGATATAATAAAATATTTATATGTATCAGTTAGAGAATTTACTCTTCTCTAATATTAGTAAACAAAAATTTTGAAAAAAATATATTTAGAAGATTTTTTTAAGAATATGCTACTTCCGGTTGTCCAATTATTTGCAAAACCTTTTCAGCTCTTCCCAGTAATGTCCGATTAAGAAATACATACGTAGTTAAACAGATATTAAGTATTATAGTTTTTGAGAAATTGTCCTTCCAACATCCCCCACGCATACACACACACACATATATATATATATATATATATATATATATATATATATATATATATATATATATATATATATATATATATATACATACATACACACACACAGAAAGACAAACATCATCGTAAAAATGTTAAAATCGTATTCTAGGGAATTAAAAATGCTTAATCATTAAAATCTGGATATGCGATTTTTAGCATGAATCCAATACCTCTCTTAGCGAGAGGTAAAAATCTTAGTTGAAATGATAAAATACAAAATCGTCTGGTGTCTGTTCTTTGTTTGACTAAGAGTGAAATTATTCATTCAAGTGAATCGTTGTAGACCACAGACGAATATTTCGTGATTTACTGCAATTTAAAATATCTATTTCTTTACGTATCACGTAGCACGTTTTTCTTAGGACCAATTAGGAACAGATTATATAATAACAGGTGCGTGATCTATGTGCATTTAATAACAGATATTATGTCAGATAATATTTTAATTGTGAATGAATTGTCAAGGATCAATCAAATTCTAATTGGTATTAAGATTAATTAGTACTTTATATCAGAATTTTATTTACCTTTTAATTGTTAATCAAATAAAACACATACCAAATACAAGCCCAAATCCATAATAGTTCTTTTAAATATTATCTTTTGAAAATTTTTGTTCTTGCAAAAATTAAATAAATATATACATCGTCACGGCATATTACCTATTGCTGCGTGTGCCAATCTGCTTTGTAGACAAATATCGGTAATGATGAACTATTTGTACCGTATGGGCGCTTACCAGTCGTCACCTCATGGGTATTCATTGCTGGCGTGGAGAGTGCACCGCAGGGGACAATTTTATGCCATTAAAATTCGAAGTAAATTTTGGCGTCGGTCGGGATCGAACCCGGGTCCACAGATTAAAGACGATTAAATTCTCTATCTGATACATTTAAATATTTTATTATATATATACATATGTGTGTGTGTGTGTGTGTGTGTGTGTGTGTTAGGGTGTTGGAGGTACGATTTCTCAAATTCTATACAACTAAAGACCTGTTTAACTACGGATTCCTCAATCTAACATTAATGGGAAGAGTTGAATAGGTTTTGGTAACAATTGGACAACCGGAAATGGTAGTTTCTTAAAAACGTTTCTTCTAAATATTATTTTTGAAAATTTATGTTAATGTTCAAATTCTGAATATATACATTCAAAAATTTAGATATATTATATAATAATATAGAATAATCTGTTGTAATAAATCTCGCTGCCCAAACAACTCCATGGAAACCAGTTGAGATATTTAAATTTATAATTCACAGATAAATTCAAAATGTCAGTGTCAAGAATCAACAGTTTTATTAACATTACAGAAAGTTTTTTCTGGGAAGTAAGTATATTTAAAATTTCTTATTGTGTTATAGGTATATTCGTATATTAATATTACATATATCCTTAAGAAATACCGCTAGTACCATCAGTGAATATAAAGAATTTTGAATATATTAGAAGAGTAGGAGAAATTTTCTTATAGAACGAAAGAATAGATACAATTTAAATTATTTGTATGCACAAGAAATGTTAAATTCGTTAATTATGACTCGGGTTCGATCCCGACCGACGCCAAAAATTATTCCGAATTTTAATGGCACAAATCCAGCAACGGGTAATATGCCGTGATGATATATTTATTTATTATTTATTTTTTAACGTAAAATTAAAATGGCGAAAAGTCATGTTTTGGCTACATCAGATTTTTTTGTGTAGTTATCATTTAGGGGCAGCGAATTATATATTTGCACCCCGGCGACAGTACCCCTAGGCACGGCCGTGTGAGAAATAAAAGGCTTTTCAAAGAAGTGTTCTCAACGTACATATGTAAATATATTACAAATATTTTTATGAAATATTGTCACAGACATGAATATTATTTGAAACAAAGTTATTCCATTTATTTTAGTAATGGATTTCTTATGGCATTTCAATTCAAATTTCTTTTTCATTTCACTGTAGGTACTATAAGTCAATTATATTGTCACCCATAAATAATACTGTGATTCTTTAAAGACATCAACATTCCATAGATCAGTGTGGTCCGAGGATATGTAACTTATTATTAGATTAGAAATTGATTTATTTATCTAGATCAACGTAGCAGCGCAGTTATGTTTTATCGGTCAATACCATGATTAATAACTACATCAATCAAAGATTACAAACGGTTCGACCAATTGGATTTTTCTTCGGGTGGGCCATCATATATCTATCTCTTTTTATCTTCCGTCACCTTTAGGTAAGGAAGGTACTGTCTTTGGATAACAAATTCAATGATGAGTTTTTAGTGAATAAGCATGTTCTAGGGTCCATATAATACGATTTTACCATTTTTACGATGATGTCTGTATGTAGTTGTGTCTGTGTGTGTGTGTGTGACAAAAGTTTCGGATCGCATAACTAAGTTTACACCCAGAAGAACAACTGATTAGATTTTGGTTATAATTGGTGAACCGGAAGTAGCCTCATTTGAAGATTTAACAATTAAATTTGATTTATTGACATTTAACGTTATTAAAGAATATATTATTCTCTGTACGATTTGATTCCATTTAATACTTCATATTCAATAGATATAGAGTTAAAGAATTTTAAAAAAATTAAATTTTCTAAATCAGCCAGCTATGCTAAACATGGAAACTACTAATATATTCATATAATTCAAATTGACAGTATATAGATAGATGTTGGGGAAGAAATGGAAATATAGGTAAGGAAATAACTCTAGTGTTACAAGTTTCTAGAAAGATACAAGCGAGATGATTACATTGGTTTGAATATGTCATGAGGAGAAATGAAGAATATATTAAATAGCTTAGTAATAGAAGGTTGAAGAAACAGAGGAAGATCAAAGATAAGAGGGAAGGACTGTATTACGAAAGACTTGAGAGAAAAGGAAATGAATGAGAACGACACGTAAAACAGAAATGAGTAGAAGAAGGTTTTTTAAAAATCTGCTACTTCCGGTTATTACCAAAACCTATTCCCAGTAATATCCGATTGAGAAATACGTAGTTAAATATCGTAAAAATGTTAAAATCGGATTGTCGGGACCTTAAAACGTGCTTTTTCATTAAAATCTGGATATGCGATCTTTGGCATGAATCCGATACCTCTCTTTGATTAGCACCCCGTAAATACAAAAAATATTGTAATCCGATAAACTATTTACATTATAATATTGTAACGTCGCCGCTCCGTAGCCCTCGCCGCCGCCGCGCCATGGCTGGCGCCTCTGTGTCTGCGCGCAGCGCGCTCGTTAGGACAGGTCGCGGTGCTAATCTATTGTGTTATGTTGTTTACCTCTAGAAGTTCTCCAGAAGGGTCTAGAAATAATCCGCCAGGTATATAACCTGCCGCCAAAGCCAGCGAACGCATTCTGTATTATAGAAGTGACGAGTAAATAACATAAATAAATGTAATTAGTGACATAAAGAGTAGTGTTAATTGTTTAAATAAATAATCTTAGTGTTTAATTGTCTTATAATATTCTTAGTCTTTAAATTAGTGTTAATATTTATTTATCGTTTAATATACGTATTCTTTTAATTAATAATATTTCTGTTATTTGTTACACTTCACCCATATAAATAAAAACGTTACAATATCTATACGTTCAACGTTACGACGGCCGTTCTACCTTTTGGCGGCTTGCGTGCGGGACAGGCATTGCACGCCTGCTAGAAACGGCCCTGGTTTCTCACTTCACCAGTAAAGTGTTAATGTTAAAAATGTTATTAGTGAGTTCAGAAAAAAGTAATTACCTACAATGCATATTATTCTGAAAGGTTTATTACTTTATGTGGTCGGGTGTATGGTCGTACAAAGGTAGACAATGGAATGGTATTCTGAGAAACAGGAATAACTCATGGTCAAAAGAAGAAAGTTGCCTAAGTAGCTAACAAAGATATGTACATGAGTACAAGTTAATCAACAGTACTTATGCACTTAGTGTAATGCACTGTAGATTATCTTATATTATATTAATGTGTTATGCTATAAGAATGGACAAGCAGGTTCTATAAAAAGTATTCTTATTCAAGATAAAATTGCTATATAATAAATTTATTTTTTTCCATGACCGAGACTAAAAGTAAATTTAATATGGTATCAAAATTGAAAGAGAAATAATATACAATTTCGCCTTTAGAGACAAATGTAGACATTTTTCCCCTAGACGAGTTTTTATTATTTTGGCAATAATATTAAATGTTTTATTATATAATTCTCTGTATTTCGGTTGTAATAATATCAACTGTTTCTTGTTTGCTGTTTTTACCTTCCGTCACCTTTAGATAAGGAAGGTACTGTCTTTGGTCAAAAAATTCAATGTGTTTTTAGTGAATAAGCATGTTTTAGGGTCCATATAATACGATTTTACCATTTTTACGATGATGTCTGTATGTATGTTTGTATTTATGTGACTGTGTGTGTGTGTGTGACGAAAGTTTCGGAACACATAACTTCAATACCACGATTCCAAAAATTATATTTGTTTCGTATTCCTCAAGTTTACATTCAGAAGAAGAAAGAGGAGATTTTGGTTATAATTGGTCATTTGAAGATTTTAACAGTTTTTCTTGAAAAAACGCATTTAAATATCATTTATTGACATTTAACATTATTATAACTAACAGAATATATTATTGTCTATACGATTTGATTAAATAGATATAAAATTAAAGAATTATAGAGATATTAAATTTCGTAAATCAGCCAGCTATGCTAACATTACAAACTGCTAATATATTCAGATAATTCAAATTGACAGATATCAGTATAATTGAAAAGTAAATGAATGTGGCAGTGATGAGGATGTTGCGGAAGACACGGAAAGATACGGTAAGAAATAAAAGAATAAGGGAAATAACTCTAGTGTTAAATGTTTCTAGAAAGATACAAGAGTGACAATTACATTGGTTTGAATATGTCATGAGGAGAAATGAAAAATATATTGGAAGAAGGATGAATAGCTTAATAATAGAAGGTTGAAGCAACAGAGGAAAATCAAAGATAAGATGCAAGGACTGTATTGCGGAAGACTTGACAGAAAAAGGAACTGAATGAGACAGACACGCAAAACAAAAATGAGTGGAAGAAGAAAATAAAAAATAGCGACCCCTAACGAATCGGAAAAGCTAAAGAAGAAGATGTTAGTAACGAGTGCAATTTGTATAGTTTGTTTATGACGTAATTTTACTGGATCTTTTGCAAGAAAATTTATGTATGGGAATTTGTATATAATACACAGGATTGACGGAAGGTATTGTGCTGGCCACATCATTTTTTTTTAAAACTGAATTAAATTATAATAAAGTTAAATATCTGCTTGCTTCATTGCCATAGAGAAATCATTTTTAAATTCTTTGAGAAAAATAAACGGATAATTTTGGTGGATAAAATTTTTCTTCGAACCGATTTTTTTTTCTGGAAATATATTAATTTGATATAATAATTACATTCTATGAATCCAAAGGTCTAAACAAACAGTAAAGGGTGATAAAGTCATTCTCTCGAAATTTCCAAATATTTATGTATCCATTTACAATTAATGTTTAAATTTTATTTCTAAACGAATAACTTAAACAGACCTTTGTTTATATCACTAACGGATGGTGTCTTTTGAATAGTAAAATCTACTTTACGGATATCATAATTTTAACAGTCCGTTTATAAATAACGGAATGCCTTTAGTATACAGCTATTAGTTTCTCAAATTATTAGTTATTTCATTTTAAAAAGCAATTCATATTTGCCCTCAATTTCATAAAATTCTACCATATTTTTTTTATATAATTTACATATACGATTAATAAATTTCGCAATATTTAATTTCCTTGAACTACATTACTCCATCAAATAATTTGTTTAAGTTCCAACTTAAGTCTAATATAAACACTTTAAAATTTCAATTATCACTTACCTCTATCTACTTCTATATTGAAAAATTCTCGCACAACTCTTTTACTTCTTAACTAACGGACGTCGGTAAACAAATTAAGTGGTAATAGAAAGACTCGCACTTTGTACAGAATATGAAAAAATTCCTGTCAATTAAGCCAAGGACTTTTGCAGCGATTGGCAATCGCTAGACAAGACTAACGCATTGTAAAGAATTGAGAATATTCAGTAAAGTTTAGAGTTTATGCAAATAGCATAGATAGGAAATATTGCAACATGAGTAATCAAAAATGATTGTTTTGCGCTTCTTTGAAGATGATGTGTGTGTGTGTGTGAGTGTGTGGTTTGTTGTATAATGTGGGAAATTGATGCATATTGTTTTGAAAATTCACATTTTTACCTGCTAAAAGAGGTATTGGATTCATGCTAAAAATTGCATATTCAGATTTTAATGAATGTTTTAAAAAAAATTTGTTTTTGCAAGTATTAAATAACATTAAATTCTCTGTCTGATACATGTAAATATTTTATTATATCTTTTATGGATTTAGAGATAAATAAATATAATATATGTATATATATATATAAATAAATAAACTATTGCAATAAATCTCACAGCCCAAATAATGTCATGAATGTCAGTGTCAAAAACCTAGAGACATTATTGAAGTTTTTTTTCTCGGAAGTACATACATTATATTATTACTTATTGTATTAATAGTTTGTTTGCGCTTTTTGAAGATGATGTGTGTGTGTGTCTGTGTGTGAGTGTGTGGTTTGTTGTATAATGTGGGAAATTGATGCATATTGTTTTGAAAATTCTATTACATTTTTACCTCTTGCTAAAAGAGTTATTGGATTAATGCTAAAAATCGCATATCCAGATTTTAATGAATAAACATGTTTTAAGGTCCCTACAATCCGATTTTAACATTTTTACGATGATGTGTGTGTGTGTGTTTGGATGTTGGAAGGACGATTTCTCAAAAACTATAATACTTAATATCTGTTTAACTACGTATTTCTCAATCGGACATTAATAGGAAGAGTTGAAAAGGTTTTGGAAACAATTGGACTACCAGAAGTAGCAGATTCTTAAAACAAATCTTCTAAATAATATTTTCTGAAAAATTTTGTTCTTGCAAATATTTAATAAATAAATACATCGTCACGGCATATTACCCATTGCTGCGTGTGCCAATCTGTTTTGTAGACAGATATTGGTAATGATGAAATATTTGTACCATATGGGCGCTTACCAGGCGTCACCTAATGGGCAGTCCCGAACCCGGGTCCCCAGATTAAAGACGATTAAATTCTCCGACACATTTAAATATTTTATTATATGTTTTATTGATTTAATGATATAATATATTGTAATAAATCTCACAGCCCAAATAATGTCATGGAAACTAATTGAAAATTTAAAATATTTGTAACTAACAGATAAATGTCAGTGTCAGAAATCCGGAGACATTACTGAAGACTTTTTTCTGGGAAGTACATACATATATTATTTCTTATTGTATTAATAGTTAAATATTTAAAACTGTATATTACATATACTCTACAAAAATACTGTCAATGCCGACAATGAATTGAAAACATCTCAAAAAATTAAAAGAGTAGGACAAAAATTCTTCGTAGAATGAATATAAAATTAAAAAATCTAAATATAAAGAATAGGTATAAGTAGAATTTTTGATGTAGAATGTAGGTACACAAGAAATGTTATATACAATAGGGCGCGAGCAGTCATGTGTCACGTGTCAGAATAATAGCTAGTAATTATATACATAGATGTCAAATATCATAGTTTTTGTTTCTAAATTTAGTGATTTTCCAATTTCATGTGGTTTATCTTCTTATTTCTTATCCTATCTTTCCGTCTTACCCCACACCAATCTCATCTCAACATCCTCATCTCTCTGCCACATTCATTTTGTGTTCATTGTCACTGACATCTGTTAATTAGAGTTTTCTTAATATAGTAGCTGTTTCCATGGTTATAACATATCTGGCTGATTTATGAAATTTAATTCCTTTATAATTCTTTAATTCCATATCCATTGAATATGAAGTATAAAATGCAATCAAATCGTATAGATAATAGAATATTCTTTAATATTTATAATAACATTAAATGTGAAAAACTGATATTTAACAGCGTTATTTCAAGAAAAACTTTTAAAATCTTCAAATGAGGGTACTTCCAGTTGACCAATTGTAACCAAAATCTAATCACGTCTGCATATGGATGTAAGGAAGAGGAATACGAAAAAAATATAGTTTTTTCAATTGTAGTATTCATTATTACTAATTGTTTTAATTTTGTATTTATAAAATCGACGGAAGGTAATGTGTTATCATCAAATTGTGGACCAAAACAGTTTGCTTGCACGGTTTATTAAGTAAATAACTACTATTTTTTATACAACAATGACAGTATTATAACAAACAAGGATCTAATTTTCTTATCTTTCATAATGTGTTACGTCAAATGCAACTTTCTTCAAAAATATGTAATTAAATAAAACATTAAAAATCAGTATACAACTATTACAAACAAATTTTGTTTAAAATGCATGTTGAAATGTTTTGTTTTTTATGGAATGACATTTGATGATCTCATTGCGTCATTAAAATTACTCTTATATTTACATATTATTTTGAAACAGTACTCGGTTTTATAGAATATATATTAAAACAACCGACAAATCAGTTCTTATAAAGTCACACTAAATATGTACTGAATTAATCGACTTAAAATATGTTGGATTATAATTCGTTTGTTGGTTTTAATCATAATTTAGTAGTTTTATTTTTTATTTCCAAAGTTTATTGAGAACACTTGCGCCTCTAGTGAACAATGCTTAAACGAGACTAAACATATCTCTATCTCTAGTTGTCTCTGTCTGGCCAGCCGAAATCAAAACAAACCAAATGAATGTCTAGTTATATTTCGTAATTGATTTGAACCATATGCTTCCGATTGATGACGTGGGGATCAAGTCGGGGAAACGGACTTTATATATAATATAGTAATAATATTTTGTAACCAATATAAATTTTATTTGATACATAACATATTTAATGTCTATTTACATGTATTTAAAAACTAATTTTACATTATTATTGTAACAACCTTACATTAGATAATTAATGCTAAGCTTAAATAATGCTAGGAATAAGTAGCAAAATTTTTAGGTTAAGATTAAGAAGCATCGGATATAGCGAGCTTCTTTACAACCATATTGAGCAAGCGGTTCAGATTCAACAATGCATACATTGTTGGTTAATTTATTACTAAGATTTTTCATTAAATTTGAAGAAAATATTCAATGAAATAGAATAGGAAAATTAGAGTAGAATATCCCAAAAAATGTTAGTCGAAATATAGAAATATATTGTCATAATATTAAATTTATTTTTAGTTAATTAGAATTGTATTTACGCTCTATATAAAAATTTATTATTTACGTCTTTATAAACTTTTATAAGATTCTATATTATGTATTTCCAGAAATGGTAATGAACAATAATTTAAAAGTTAAAGAGGTTATAAAATAATAAAAAAATGAACAAATGAAAGTAGGTTAGTTAAGTCTGATGCAACCAAAATAACAGCCATGAAAATGTGTGTCTAACGTAGCATAATTCTTACATATTATTATTACCATTCCAAAATTAGTTATTATTTTTTACAGGGTTATTTACAGTGGCACATAGAACTACTTAAATTATTAATTAAATTATATTCCTTTAATATTATACATATAATTCTTCTCTAAAAACCTTTTCAAAAATATATTTTCTTAAAACAAAAATAAATTTTGAAAATTGCTACTGTTATTACGAGCCCAACCCCCATATTCGTACCCTCTGAAATAAATATATTAATAGCAATAAAAAATATTTTTTTAGGTTACAATAGTTAAGACTATATTTGGGCATTTTTTTATATTATGTATTAATAAAATGTACTGGATTTAAATACAATGTTATTAACTAAATTTTTCATTTAAACAATAATCTACAGGCAAATATATGACAAAAGACAAGTCCAAATTTTTTCGTTCCAACAGTAAATAATACAATATTTATGTTAGTATTATCTATAAAACTGAGGGTAAAGGTAACTGACAATATACTCAATTAATTGCCATCTTAAATTTCGTTACTTTAATAAAAATTATTTGCGAATTATTAAAGACGCAAACATTTGTCACATGCAGACAATGGTTTATTTGCAAATAAATAATTATTAACTCTAAGAAATTTTATTGTAAGCAATGTATTCACGTTTTATACACTCTATTAATACACCATATCAAAATTTGTTGAATTGGAGTAATAATCATCTAGAAGTTTATTTATTCTTGTTTTTAATATAATTGTAGGTTGTGCTTTAATAAATAAATATCACTTTGCAAATAATTTTACTAAAAAAATAAAATAATTGAATATATTGTCAGTTTCCTTAACCTTCAGTTTTATAAATAATTATTGTATTATTACTGTTGGAACTAAAAAAAATTAGCACGCAGATTATTGTTAAAATGATAAATATAGGTAATAACATTATATTTAAATCCAGTACACTTTATTAATATATCAAATAAAAAATTGCTCAAATATAGTCTTAACTATTGTAATCTAAAAATTTATTTCTTCTTGCTGTTAATATATTTTTTTCAGAGGGTACGAATACATTTGGTAACATATGAAGTTTGCTTACTTAAAACGTTTTATGTAACATATTTTCTTTGTAGGAAAATCATATATCCTTTGATGCAACAAACCCTACATTGATAAATTTCTACGCTCGGAATCCTATTGTCGTCAGCCATTTTTAAATTTGCTCTGACGTGAATCTATGTGATCACTCAGAAAGGAAGGGAAGGTTGTCTAGTGATCACAAAATGAGAAAGTGGGGATAACGAATAAGAATGATCACTTTGATTATTTGGATTGTGAATCACAGCCCGAAGGAACACGACTTATTTTATGAATTATGTAGTATAATATTAAAGATTGAATTCTAATATGTTAACAGATGTTTAAAGTTAAACTTTATTGTCCTGTGGCCCATCCCTGGTGATGACCAGACTTCTGACTCCAAAAACAGCCTGAAGGAATGGTTTCATGCTTTCGAAAATTCTTGCGGTTCTTTCAGCAGAGTTCTGAAACAAATAATTATTATCTACTTATATTCATTGCATATTAAGTATACGCGGGTCACGCTAGAATTATTAAGAACAAGGAATCTTGTTCATATTTTATATTAATTTTATTTTATGTTCAAAATAACACAACCATTCTTTCCATTTCTGAAAAGACCACAATCAATCTTCTTTTGGAATGCTTTCAAAATAATTTCTGGGAGACTTAAAAACTGGGAAAGCTGCGAATTATAAATCATAAGTCGAAAATGTTCTCTGAATTCTAGCATGACCCTCGTATTAATAGGTTAAGGGTGGCGCAAGCTTTTTGGGTGCAACATTTCTAACTATATTAATTAAAAATCATTCTTGCATTTTTTTCATGCTGTATTGAGTTACTATTTTCGAATATACCGGATGTCTACTTATTTATGGACTAAAGGATTTACAATAGGGAAATTTACTTATTAATTTAAATTCTGCCCTATTAATTTTAGAACAAAAGTATAAACACAAAAAACAACAATACCTCTCGCCACTTCCGTTTTTGGTCACATAAGTATATTGTTGGCCTTAACAAGCAGATATGGGCGCCCGTGTAAGAATGACAATTAGTAATTATGTACATAGATGTCAAATGTCAGGATTTTTCATTCAAAATTTTGTAAGTTCGCGTGGTTAATTTCTCACCAGGAGTATGGACTTTACTTGTCTAGGAAAATAAACTACATGGAATTGAAAAATCACTAAATTTAGAATGAAAAATCATAATATTTGACATCTATGTACATAATTACTAGCTATCATTTTGATACGGGCCCCCATATTTCCTTGTAAAGGCTAACAAAGTCACATGACTGCTCGCGCCCTATTGTATTTAACATTTCTTGTATACCTACACTCTACACCAAAAATTCTAGTTATATCTATTCTTTGTATTTAGATTTTTACCTCTCGCTAAGAGAGGTATTGGATTCATGCTAAAAATCGCATATCCATATTTTAAAGATTAAGCACGTTTTAAGGTCCCTACAATCCGATTTTAACATTTTTACGATGATGTCTGTGTGTGTGTGTATATATGTGTGTGTATGTGAGTCGGTTGGAAGGACGATTTCTCAAAACTATAATACTTAATATCTGTTTAACTACGTATTTCTCAATCGGACATTACTGGGAAGAGCTGAAAAAGGTTTTGGTAATAATTGGACAACCGGAAGTAGCAGATTCTAAAAAAAAACTTCTAAATATTATTTTTTGAATTTTTTGTGTTCTTGTTTATTAAAGAAGAGTAAATTCTCTATCTGATACATATAAATATTTTATTATATATGTAATAGATTTAGAAATAAAGATATATACATAATAATATGTTGTAATAAATCTCACAGCCCAAATAATGTCATGGAAACCAATTGCAATATTAAAATGTTTGTAATTGACAGATAAATATCAGAATTCCGAAGACATTACTGAATATTTTTTCTGGGAAGTACATACATTATATTATTTTATTTATTGTCAATCCCGACAATGAATTGGAAACATTTCGAAAAATTAGAAGAGGATAAAATTTCTTCATTTTTTGTGTTTACACTTTAGTTCTAAAATTAATAGGACAGAATGTACAGCCATATGAAAATTTTACCATTGTGTATCATATTGTCCATAAAAAAAATAGACCGGGTATGAGGCTTGCGTTTATAAATATAATGCATTATAGCTGGATGCAAAATAGATGTTATATGTTCATATATATATATTTATGTTTTATGTATTTACTTGATGATGTCTGGTGTCTATTATTAAGTTTTCCAGCAATGAGTGCCCGTAAGGTGACGTCTGCAAACGCTCGTATGGTTTGAAACTCCTATGTCTTCATCATTATCAATATTTGTGTGCAAAGCAGATTGGCACACCCAGCAATGGGTAACGATATACGAGTATTTATTTATTTGTTATTTATGGTAGTGTACATAAATAATTACAAGGATTAAAATATTTTGACTAGTAATCCGGGCCTCAGGATTGTAAGTGTTTGGCATATACTTAAAATCAAGTTTTGAAGTAGTGGTCATCTTTTGAATTTTAATGATACATTACCATGATAATATGTAGTATTCATCATTGTTTATATTATATTGTATCGTATTATGATGGTTATATTTATACAAAAGCGGTGTCAAAGCTTTGGAATCGAACCTACACCTATTATATTACATTACAATTTACAATACTTAACCATTTTTTCATTTGACTTAACAACATATACTTCTATAGTATATCCCTACTATTTTTATCATCTACCCTTCTTGTTACCTGTATCAAGCTTCCCACAACTTGCGAAATGTTAGAAATAAGCGTGAACCCGCTTCCAAAGAGCTCTCCAGGTACTTCCAGAGACACTTTCTGTCCTGGGGTGAAGTCTACGTAGTCGGGTGTCGTGGTTTCCACGTTACCTTGGCGTTTCTGCACCACGTGAGCACTGGGTGCTTCGGCAGACCTACGGTGACGTCCTACAGGCCAGTTGAACAGCTTAGGTTTGGATAGCAGGAACTTGTATGTGTGCTAAGAAAAGAAATAAGAATTAGGTAGTGAATATTTTTTTGTTAGTACAAGCATAATGGTTCTATTACGACATATAATGTAAAAGGACGTTTCATATAATTTCTTACATTATACATCGTTAGAAATTATTTTTGGCATACTGAAAATTATTGATGTATTAAAATTTGAAAGGCTTCTTACTCAATAAACAAATGCGCTTGTTTTTATATGAAATTATGTAACAATTCCCGAAATATCAATCGATTATGGATAATTATGAAATGATGATTCAATGAAATAATGTGCAGAAAAAGTAGAAAGTTTTATATGAATATAAAGGCATGGTCTTTTGCATGCTTTATATGATTATATGTATACTAAAGAATAGAAATAGTTAATAGATAGATATGAATTAGAATAATTGAAAAATGATTAGAATTTGATATAGAAATGTAAATAGTAGGTACCAATTAGATAAATTGCCAATTCAAGTATAAAAGAAATCATAGATACATAGCACCATTCTTCATATATAGTATGTAAACAGTATGTATACATATGTGTATAATGGTACGTATACATTGTATAGTGTATATAACATAATATTTTGCACATACTATTTTTATTTAGAATATACCTATACAGGGTGAGTCTAGGAAGACATCCCCCGTTCTTTAACTTTTTTACCTCTCGCTAAGAGAGGTATTGGATTCATGCTAAAAATCGTTTATCCAGATTTTAATGAATAAGTACGATTTAATGTCTGTGTGTGTATGTGTATGTGAAGATGTATATATGTGTGTGTATGTGTGGATCTTCTGAATACTAAAAATAGTATCATTCGGAAAATTTTGAAACCTTGTATTCGACCCTATTCTAATTGAAGCTCAAAATAGTTCCAAAAATACATCTAAGTGACATTTTTCGCATGTTATTATAAAACTTATAAATTTATAAAATATATGAATTATATCCTGGTGCTTATGGTTTAAACACAACTGCATGGTTACACAGTTCAGTTTAAATGTATGTAACTGACAGATAAATGTCACTGTTATTAATAGTAACGTTTTAAAAAGACAATTGTAAATGGAACAATACTGATATGGAAAGGAACTTAATAAACATAGTTTCCAGCATTAGTAAATACAGGTATGTATTTATGTAAAAAAATATATATCATCACGGCATATTACTCATTGCTGGGTGTGCTAATCTGCTTTGTACTCAGATTTCGCTAATAATGATGACATATTTGTATCGTGCGGGCGTTTACCAAGCGTCACCTTACGGGCACTCATTACTGTCGTGGAAAGTGCACCACAGGAGTCAATTTTGTGCCGTTTAAAGTTCGAAATATTTGGCGTTGGTCGGGATCTTATTCGGTTCCCCAGATTCGCGACCAGACACTCAGGCATGCGGCCACGAAACCCCATATAGGTATGTATTTAAATTAATAAAAATTAAGTGGTGGGAGGTATTGTATTAGTCACATTAAATTTTTACCTTCCGTCACCTTTAGGTAAGGAAGGTATTGTCTTTGGTCAAAAAATTCAATGATGAGTTTTAAGTGAATAAGCATGTTTTAGGGTCCCTATAATACGATTTTACCATTTTTGTATGTATGCGTGTCTGTGTGTGTGTTTGTCTGTTTTCGTATTCCTCAAGTTTATATCCAGAAGAAGAAGTGATTAGATTTTGGTTATAATTGGTCAACCGGAAGGACCCTCATTTGAAGATTTTAACAGTTAAATATCATTTATTGACACTTAATGATATTATAACTTAATGAATATATTATTCTCTATATGATTTTATTGCATTTTATACTTCATATTCAATAGATATAGAGTTAAAGAATTATAAATATATTAAATTAAATAAATTAGCCAGCTATGCAAACCATGGAAACTGCTAATATATTCAGATAATTCAAATTGATACATGCCAGTATCAATGAAAAGTAAATGAATGTGGCAGAGATAAGGATGTTTAGATACATGTTGGGGAAGACACGGAAAGATACGCTAAGGAATAAATAAATAAGGGAAATAACGCTACTGTTAAAAGTTTCTAGAAAGATAGAAGAAAGACAATTACATTGGTTTGAAGATGTCATGAGGAGAGAGGAAGAATATATTGGAAGAAGAATAAATAACTTAGTAACAGAAGGTTGAAGAAACAGAGGAAGACCAAAGATAAGATGGAAGGACTGTATTGTGGAAGACTTGAGAAAAAAGGAACTGAATGAGAACGACACGCAAAACAGAAATGAGTGGAAGAAGAAAATAAAAATAGCGACCACTAACGAATGGGGAAAGCTAAAGAAGAAGAAGATGTTAGTGTCAAGTGCAATTTGCATAGTTTGTTTATGAAATTACTGGACATTTATAATCTTTTGCAAGAAAATTTATGTATGGAATTTATACATAATACGCATGATTGACGGAATGTATTGTGCTCTTAATACTTAACTATAAATACGTGTAGTATATGTGTCATTAATTTTGTTCTAGTTTTACCTCCCGCTACCCTTGGTAAGGGAGGTATAGGGATCGTGCTAAAAATCGCATATCGAGATTTTGGTAAATGACCTACAATCCAATTTTAACATTTTCATGATGATGTCTGTGTGTATGGATGTATGTGTGTGTGGATCCTGTTTACGCTCTAACTCAAATACTATCATTCAGAAAGTTTTGAAACCATGTATTTCTACCTTATTCTAATATGGAAATATCTGATTGATTTTTGTGGCAATCGGATAACCGGATATGGCAGTTTACTTGAATCTCAAGACAGTTTTTCTTCAAAAAATATCTTTAAATGTAATTTTTCTCAATTTGTTATTATAAAAATTAAAGATTATTCCATTTTCTATAAGTTTGTTTTAATACTTTTTCTATATATTGTATGGATAAATTTATAAAGTAATATAAAAATTATATACATAGGTAAATGGCGGGAGGTACTATGTTGGTCACATCAGATTTTTTTTATTGCTAACCAATATCAATTAGCATATAGACTATCTTAATGAAAGTGAAAGGTTGTAAATATGTAGTTCACATATGTTATATGTTGTTTTATTTTGTTTATTGTTTGTAATACTTAAAACCTGTATGTTTTCATAATAAATCATAAATATTACACATAGGTACTACCTACATATGTCTATAATTTTTTTGAGTAGATATGTATTTTTTATTTCTATACCTATAAGTAATTTTGATCTAAAGTGCTGGGTGAATTACAAAATAATTACAGCTTTGATAGAGCATGAGGTGACGCCTGATAAGCGCCCGCAAATCTACAAATATATCATTACCGAAATATGGCAATAGAATCATATTGGCACACCTAGAAATGGGCAATAAATTATATATTTTTACTTCTATGTAAATATAAGGTGTCAAAATTAAATCCATTAAAAACATTTGAATGGCTTTCATCTTTCCTTGGCCTACTATAGTCAAGGCAAAATCCAAATATCAATTTTCATAAAATTGTTTATTAGTTTAATATATGTTCACATCCATTGTATATGCAATTATTAATGTTTGAGTATGTATGAAGAACAGTGCTACATAATATAAAAGGATTTTTTCTTTAATTTTATTATGTACAAATTTTTATAATTACATACATATGTATATACACCTTACGGCATATTAAAGTTTACAAATCCAATAAAAAATTATAAATATACAATCCAACACATTATTTACAATGAAACAATCCTAATAAATACTTATTAACAATAACAAAGTATACAATATTGTACAGGAAGACTGGAGGACGCTATGCTAAAATGCTGAAAAATGTTTATATAATTTGTTGCTAAATGTTTTTATTTACAATGCTAATTCAACATTTTGAAATACTTAACATTTTGAAATGTTAGAATTTTATATTTCAAAACTTTTTAGAAATTGAGTTTTGCCTCAATTTAGAAACTGCTTTAGGGGCAAAGAAAGTACGAAAATAAAATATCTATGAAAATATAGACCATTTATAAAAAAAAAAAGAATAGTAAATTTTGATGCATAGAAACTGTTTTAAATATTAATATACAGGCTGTTATATTTTAGTGGACCCAGCAAATATCTCGCTTATTTATTAAGTTAGTAATTTCTTTCATATAACATAATTTATACAGCAACATGTAAGCTACTTGATGACGGATGTACATTCATGATACCACTTCCGGTTTATTAGTAATTAATATCAACTTTGAAATTTCAAATAGAACATACTATACTTTTTTACAAATTTGAAAAGTACATCAAACTCGAAAAGAGAATAGTGGGCCATGATTATAGCTTGAAATAAAACAATTAACTAAACGACTCGATAAGCGAATGTTTAACAAAGCAGAATTTAAATCTGCATAACTTTTATTTGAGTATTTTTGCACCCTATACTTTTATGGATGCCAAATAATTTTCCGCAAAAAGTATCTTAACCACACATTTTAAAGTTTTGCGTTTTTACAAAAAAAGTCCCATAAAAATGTCTAATTAGTATTTAATTTTAAATATGATCCTGTGTTAAATTAAATTACAGAAATCTTCAACAGTAAGGAAGTTAAAATTTTTGATTATCTCAAATTCAAAAAACTAAGTTGGAAAACATCAATATTTAAAACAGTTTCATCCTGATTTTTAAACTCCCCCTAAAAATATCTAACTGTCTGCAGCGTTCGAGTTTCCGCTTCCGCTGCCCCCTCCACTACCCCCCAAAAGCCCCCCTAAGAGTCCCCCCAAACCCCCTCCAGCTCCAGCATCACCTCCTCCGTTACCGCCACTAGCGCCCCCGCTTAAACCCCCCAAATTTTGAATGACTAAAGAAATAATCGGGCTCGCCGCTGTTAACTTGGAAGACAGTACCGAGCCAAAAACGTTGCCAAATGATGTGATTGGGTCAGCTGGGGGTTCGATGTTGTATTGTTTATTCTTGGCGACGTTCAGTTGGTCGAGACGGTTCACCCACGCGGTTTTCTGGTCGATGAAGGAGTTGATTTTCTAGAAGAAAGAAGATAATTGTTAAATTGTTAAAAAATAATACAAAGTATACAATCTTTTAGTTTATGTATTGTATATTTATTAAATATCCAATGTTTCGGCAGTATACACCGCTGCCTTCTTCAGGGAAAAATATATAAATAAATAATAACAAAAATAATAGCAACAATAAACCGTCACAATGATTGAGGTTATTATTCTTGGTTTTGAAAATCTCAATAACTTCTCTAATTACTACTAAGTACTACAGGTGCTGTCCAACTGCAGCACTGGAAGTGATTCTGGGGCTAACGCCTCTACACCTTCAAGTGAAGAAAGAGACGATGCTCCAGGCACTCACACTCAGTAGGACAAAACACTTCAAACCTGGGGGTATAAGTAATCATTGGTGATCGCCTCCAGTGGACAGTAGGAGGGCCACACTTCCCAAGGGACTCTTTGTCGTGGTTTACGGATGGTTCAACACTAGAGTCAGGAGAAACTGGAGTGGGTGTATTTGGTCCAGGTTATCAAATAAAGGAATAAACCTAAACAAAGGTCTCAAAGGAGCAACAATCAGCATATTGTCAGACAGCCAGGCTGCTTTAAAGGCACTAAGTGCCTTCACTTGTGAGTCAAAGCTAGTCTGGAATTGCATGAACACCCTACAACAACTGGCCAAAGATAACCACGTCACTTTGTGGTGGGCACCGGCGCACAAGGGAGTTCTAGGCAATGAAAAAGCAGATGAGCTCGCTAAAAAGGGAGCTAAATTACCGTTTGGAAGGAAGCAGCTATAGCCTCATTTTGGAGAGACATTCCGGGCCTTAATCAGTCGAAGAAATTCATTTCACCCTCGTTGACAAACGCCAAAGAGCTATTAACTCTCAGCAAGAAGGACCTTAGAACTATGCCAGGTATCTTCACTGGTCTGAAATACCATTTATGTAAGATTGGTATAGCTAAAAATAATGTCTGTCGATCCTGCGAAGAGGACGAAGAAACTTCGGAGCACATTGTATGTAAATGGAAACTGATTCCTGGAGCAATAATTGGCTTCTTGAGAACTCTGGAACTACTTCCAGGAAACTAAAATAGGGCCATGTTACAACAGATCTTAAGGTCGCAGTGACAAAAGCGGTTAGCGCTTAAAGCCCTCAACTTAATGAATGGATGAATGAATCGGTTTAGAACTTATTCGAGTATGAATTCCTATATTAAATATGTTATATACTGGTTTGCAAAAAAACGCGTACACCTTTTTACCTCTCGCTAAGAGAGGTATTGGATTCATGCTAAAAATCGCATATCCAGATTTTATTGAATAAGCACGTTTTAAGGTCCCTACAATCCGATTTTAACATTTTTACGATGATGTCTGTGTGTGTGTGTGTGTGTGTGTGTGTGTGTGTGTGTGTGTGTGTGTGTGTGTGAGGTTGTTGGAGACACGATTTCTCAAATTCTATAACACTAAAGACCTGTATAACTACGGATTCCTCAATCTAATAGTAATGGGAAGAGTTGAATAGGTTCTGGTAACAATTGGACAACCGGAAGTGGTAGTTTCTAAAAATAAAAATTCTAAATATTATTTTTTGAAAATTTGTTACCACAAATATTAAAGATAATTAAATTCTCAATCTGACACATTTAATTTTTTTATTATATCTCGTATAGGTTTGGAGATATAGTATATAATAATATAGAATAATGTGTTGTAATAAATCTCGTTGCCCGAAAAACAGTTGCGATATTCCAATTTTTGTAATTGACAAATAAATGCAAAATGTCAGTGTCAGATTTTTCTGGGAGGTATGAGTACATTTAATATATATTATTGTATTATTAATTTAATATGTATTTAAATTACAGGTATGTTAATATTACGTATATCCTTAAGAAATACTGCTAATACCGTCAATGAATTTGAAGAATTTTGAACATATTAGAATAGTAGGATAAAATTTCTCATAGAACGAAAGAAGAGAAACAATTTCAATTATTTGTGTGTATACAAGAAATGTTAAATTCGTTAGGTATAGGGCGCGAGCAGTCATGTGACTTTGTTGGACTTAGCAAGCAGATATGAGGATCCGTGCTAGAATGACGACTACTAGTTATTTACGTAGATGTCACAATTGTCATATGTCATAATTTTTCATTCAAAATTTCAAAATATTCTGATGTTTATTTGTCATCCATTGTCGAGGAATATAATCCACATGGATTTGAAAAATCATAATGTTTCGGATGAAAACTTATGATACTGGACACCTATGTATATTACTAGCTCTCATTCTGACACGGGCCCCCATATCTGTTTGCCAAGGCCACCAAAGTTACATTACTGCTCGCGCCCTATGCAACATAAAATGAAAATGGCGAGAGGTATTGTGCTGGCCACAACAGATTTTTTTTGCTATATTGAGTCAGTCTCGATTGTTAACTTGTCAGTGTCACAAATCAGTGTCATTATTGCCAATTAAGATGCCAAAATTATCAAAAAACGAGAAAGTTGTAATACTATCTAAGTTAGAAGAGGGGTGGTCAATCAGATCAATAGCAGAACATTAAGATTAAATAAAGTACTGGACGCTGATGAAGCGATGATAAATTACTAATGTTACTTCGTCCATAATTTGTTTCAGTCATAATTTTTACTTATTTATAATCCATTTAAAATAAATACTTGGTTGTTCTTTAATTTTTCTAGAATATATTTGTAATTTAGTAGTAACTTAACACAATGAAGAACTTGCTCCACGATACCTAAAATAATGACATGACAGTGACAACGGTGACAACTTCATTGACAGTTGATATTAACCTATTTAAAAAAAATCGTATTTACATAGCTAAAACAGGTAAAAACTCGGTTACTTGATTTTTAAGGTGTACGCGATTTTTTTGCAAGCCAGTGCACCATTGGTTACTTGTTGCTATTGTTTATGTTATTATTTAAGTATTTTTCCCTGTAGAAGGCAGCAGTATATGCTGCTGAAACGTTGGGTATTTAAAAATATACACAACATAAATTAAACGTTGTATAATTTTAAGATAAATTTTTTTTGGAGGACAGATTATCTGTATGCCAATTTTTTTTTGAATGGTACAAGATATTTCATGCTTGAAGTACAATTTCTAGTACTTATTTTCAATTGAATAACAAGTAGTTGAATAAATTATCTACTGTATATACAACCGCATTCTTTTTTTTGAAAAAAAAATCTCCACACATTGTGAATTTGATTATGATTAAATAACTTTTTCATAAGGAAGTGATTTAGATCTTAAAAGGAAGAAAGCATAAAATTTAAAACCACTCATTAATAATTAATTTGTACCCAATTAAATGCAACGAAATGTGGCATTGAGTACAAAACTTTGCACTTACAATTACTAAATTAGTAAAAGACACCCGGAAGAATTAGCATCAAAATCAAGGACAAACAAAAAGTGATATTTTTAGAAATTGACTGCCTTTAGAAAAAAATACAACAAAATTGGATTATTCATATTATTTTCAAGAAAAAATTACTAAAGAAATTTAAAGAAAAACGGTCAATAGTAAGGTCATTATCTTGTTATTTAAATTGATAGAAAGTATATATGTATACCAATCTTCATTTGTTATACTATAATACTTATTATATTTTGCTTCCCACAAAAGTAGTTTTCTACGAAAATTATGCTAGATTTATTGAAAATAACACATTCATACTAAAAATCGCATATCCAGATTTTAATGATTAACATTTTTACGATGATGTCTGTATGTGTGGATGTTTACATGTGTGTGGGGACGTTGGAAGGACGATTTCTCAAAAACTATAATACTTAATATCTGTTTAACTACGTATTTATCGATCGGAAATTACTGGAAAGAGATGCAAAGGTTTTGGCAATAATTGGAGCAGATTCTTCAAAAAAAATCTTCTAAATATTATTTTTTGAAAATTTTTGCTTTTGCTTTTAGTAAAGAAGAGTAAATTCTCTATCTGATACATATATGTAAATATTTTATTATATCTTTTATAGATTTAGAGATAAAGAAATATAAGGTATATAATAATCTGTTGTAATAAATCTCACAGCCCAAATAATGTCATGGAAACCAATTGAAAAATTAACTAACAGATAACAGTGTCAAAAATCCAGAGACATTACTGAAAATTATGTCTGGGAAGTACATACATTATATTATTTATTATTGTATTAATAGTTAAATCTTTAAAATTATAGGTTTATTACACATAGCCTTCAAAAATACTGTCAATCCTGACAATGAATAGGAAACATTTCAAAAAATTAGAAGAGTAGGACAAAATTTCTTAATAGAATGAATTTAAAATTAAAAAATCTGAATATAAAGAATAAATATAAGTAGAATTTTTGGTGTAGTGTAGGTGTACAGGAAATGTTAAATATAACAGGGCGCGAAAAGTCATTTGACTTTGTTGGCCTTGACAAGCAAATATGGGGACCCGTGTCAGAATGATAGCTAGTAATTATGTACATAGATGCCAAACATCATAATTTTTCATTCTAAATTTACTGGTTATCCAATTCCATGTGGTTTATTATCCTTGGCAAGTAAATTCCACACTCCTGGCGATACATTAACTACGTGAATTTAGAAAATCTTGAAAATTTTAATGAAAAATCTGGGATTTGACATCTATATTCATAATTACTAAATATCATTCACGCCACTGGTGGACTGATTTGCAACTCCAGCTCCATTTTGAAACAAATTATACATATATTTTTAAATTAATCTATTGTACTTACATTGAAGATTAATCCAAGAACTGCACTCTTCGCTCCATTGGCCAATTCCACAGCACCTTCGATCTTCCTCTTGCCTCTGTCCTGTTCTTCATTATCTTCTAAGTCCTGTAAGGTTTGTAAGAATCCAAACACATCAACACACATGTGACTATGTGTGGTGAAATTGTTTTGTTTCGCAACATAGGTGATATATGTTACGTTCATTACATATGTACGATACAAGAGTTATACACGTACATAGGACGTAAACAAATGCAATTGTGCATAGAAATTGCGTAGAATAAGATAGAAAGTAAAGAAAAGAATTGTGGAGTAAATGATTTATGTATATACGTGTTTGTGAGAATGATGGTTTGGTTATGTGATGACGATTGTAATTATATAAAAGATTTTTCCACTGCCGATGATTTATTTTGTATCGATATATTGAAATAAAGGATCTTAGTATTTCATTTCCATAGAAAAGCTAAGAAAAAAACGCTGTCATATATCTCATTTGACATATTAATTGTAACCTTTAAATGGAATTATGAAATGAGGACAGTTTGAAAGAAATTAAATTCTAAATCATAAATTATAAGAATGAACAAATATTTCACACAAATTTAAAATATCTAATTGCAGGTTTTTCACAAAGAGAGAAGTAAAATGAACATAATGTACGTCCCTACATATTAGTCTGTTTACAATATCAGCAGTGGGAACATAATTTTTAACTGTATGTTTTTATAATTGCAATACATGTTTATCATATTTTATTCTTTTTTGGACGCGAACAAAGCATTTCGCAGATGTTGTTTACTAAATGTAAATACAATAAAATTTGTAATTACAATTTTTTACGGGTACACAAAATTTGTCCGCGAAAACTATTTTTCTCTCGGAACGCTAAAGTATTTTCGCGCTTTGAAATACTAATAACTATTATGAATAACTGTTTATTGTTATTATTATTAATTTTATATATGGAGACTTCAATATTTCACTCTATTATTTGTGGCCAATATTGTATTTGTGGTTTAATATAAGATAAAACAACCATAGTCAACATTTCCTTATATTTAAATAATAAAATATTAATTTTAGTTTATTTTTATATTGACACAAATTCCTAGTACGATCTAAGCGTTTGATTTAGCATAAATAAATATATCATCATGGCATATTACCCGTTTTTACCTCTCGCTAAGATAGGTATTGGATTCATGCTAAAAATCGCATATCCAGATTTTAATAATTAAGCAAGTTTTAAGGTCCCTACAATCCGATTTTAATAGTTTTACGATGTGTCTGTGTGTGTGTGTGTGTGTGTGTGTGTGTGTGTGTGTGTGTGTGTGTGTGTGTGTGTGTGTGGATGTGTGTATGTGTATGTGGATGTGTGTTAGGTTGTTGGATTGGCACGATTTTTCAAATTCTATAAGACTAAAGATCTGCTTGACTACGGATTCCTCAATCTAACAATTTTTAATTTTTTTTATTATTAGTATTAAATAAATAAATAAATAAATATATCATCTCACGGCATATTACCCATTACTGGGTGTGCCAATCTGCTTTGTATACAGATATCGGTAATGATGAAATATTTGTACCGTGCGGGCGCTTACCAGGCGTCACCTCACGGGCACTCATAGCTATTGAAGAACGTAAAATTCTCTATTCGATACATTTTAAAATTTTATTATATCTCATGTAGGTTTGGAGATATAGTATATAATAATATAGAATAATCTGTTGTAATAAATCTCGTTGCCCAAAAAACTCCATGGAAACCAGTTGAAATATTTATATGTTTGTAATTGACAGATAAATTCAAAATGTTAGTGTCAAAAATCAGCATTACTGGAAGATTTTTCTGGAAGGTACGAGTACATTTAATATATCTTATTGTATTATTAATTAAATGTTTTTAAAATTATAGGTATGTTACTATTACTTATATCCTTAAGAAATACCGCTAATACTGTCAATGAATTTGAAAATTTTTGAACATATTAGAAGAGTAGGACATAATTCCTCATAGAACGAAAGAAGAAATACAATTTCAATTATTTGTGTGTACAAGAAATGTTAAATTCGTTACTAATAGGGCGCGAGCAGTCATGTGACCTTATATGATGATCCGTGTCAGAATGACGGCTAGTAGTTATTTACATCCACATGGATTTCGAAAATCAGGATGTTTTGAATGAAAAATTATGATAATTGGCACCTATGTACATTATTACTAGCTGCCATTCTGATATGGGCTCCCATATCTAGTTGCCAAGGCCAACAAAGTCACAGGACTGCTCACGCCCTTTGCAACATAAAATTAAAATGGCGAGAGGTATTGTGCTGGCCACAACACCAATCTGATTTTATCCCCGGATTTCAGTAAAAGTTATACAATGTTCTACATTCTTTATTTTGATAAATTAGAAATTAATTATGTACTTTTTCATTCACTTAACAAAATACTCCTTTCGATCGTTCGTATGTCCTACTTTTCAATAAAAAATTACAACACTCTGAAACCAGTTTCGAGACCTTTACTCATTCACATTGTATAATTATTTTATAATCGGTGTCTTATTCGATTGACGTTAAGTTCAATCATAAGTTTCAAGTCTCAAGAGTAGAAATTCGGCGCAATAAATAGATCATTGACCGTGTCAAATGTTAAGATGCCGAGACATTCGTAAAACACTCGTATAGAAACAGAATTATGAAACTTTGGTCGTGAGTCATTTAGTAAAAGTTTGGTGAAGAAATTTAAAAAATATATACGTGGTTATTGCAAAGGATTAAATTTTGTAAATGTTGAAATTGTATTTTTTTTATTATGATTATGATATAATAATGTGGGCGATTTTATGACAAATTTGAAAATTATTACCAATTTTCAAATAACACTAAAGTCTCCACGGCAACCTTGAAAGCTCATGAGCTGACGCCTACTAAGCAATTAAAAACATAAATGGGTATTTATTTTTACCCCCCTTCACCATTAGGTAAGGAAATATGATTGTACCTTTTTACCTTTCACTAAGAGAGGTATTGGATTCATGCTAAAAATCGCATATCCATATTTTAAAGATTAAGCACGTTTTAAGGTCCCTACAATCCGATTTTAATATTTTTCATTTTTCATTTTGTCATTCTGACACGGATCCTCATCTGCGTGCCAAGGCCAATAATGACACATGACTGCTCGCGTCCTGTAAGTAACGAACATAACATTTCTTGTACACACAAATAATTGAAATTGTATCTCTTCTTTGGTTCTATGAGGAATTTTGTCCTACTCTTCTAATATGTTCAAAATTCTTCAAATTCATTGACAGTATTAGCGGTATTTCTTAATGATATATGCAATATTAACATACCTATAACTTAAATACATATTTAATTAATAATACATTAATATATATTAAATGTAATCGTACCTCCCAGAAAATTCTGATTTTTGACACTGACATTTTGCATTTATCTGGCAATTATAAACATTTAAATATCTCAACTGTTTTTTAGGCAACAAGATTATTTTTTTACAACAGATTTTTCTATATTATTATATACTATATTTCCAAACCTACACGAGATATAATAAAAAATTAAATGTGTCAGATTGAGAATTTAATGTTCTTTAATATTTCCAAGAAAAAATTCAAAAAATAGTATTTAGAAGATTTTTTTTCAAGAATCTGCTACTTCCGGTTGTTCAATTGTTACCAAAACCTTTGCAGATCTTCCCATGAGTGTCCGATTGGGAAATACGTAGTTAAACAAATATTAAGTCCTATAGTTTTTGAGTAATCGTCCTTCCAACATCCCACATACATACACACACACACATACATCCACACACACACACACACACAGACATCATCGTACAAATGTTAAAATCGGATTGTAGGGACCTTAAAACGTACTTCATTGAAATCTGGATATGTGATTTTTAGCATGAATCCAAAACCTCTCTTAGCGAGAGGTAAAAATAGCTGTGTTATTTCATATAATTTTACACTATTTAATTTTTCTTCTTTATATAATCTGTCCGTCTAACAACCATCTTTACATAATCTGAAGAAGCCCCGGTATCTGGAAAGGCTAACAATCCACTTTTACTTTCAATGTTGCAGTTAAAAAATCTCTATGAGTTACTTTCTCTTGCAGAGTTGGCGTTGCTAAAAACAGCTGCAATAAGCAGTACCATTCGAATTTAACACTGTTAACTGACCTTTAGCTTTTTTGTAGGCTGAGATAAATTTAGAAACGGTGACATGTTTTTCAGAAGTTATTTTGGAGAGAAACGCAAATTAAACGCAAAAGAATTGTCTATTATTTAAAAATAATGTATTTCACCATACGCTATAGAATATTAAAAAATCTGATGTGGCCAGCACATTATCTTCCGTTAATTCTGCGCATTATGAACAAATTCCATACATAAATTTTCTTGTAAGAGATTCTATATTTCCAGTAAAATTATTTTATAAACAAGCTATGTAAATTTTACTTGACACTGACATCTTCTTTTTCTTCGTTAGCTTTTTCCGTTCGTTAGGGCCATTCTACTACTAAGCTGTTCATTCTTCTTCAAATATATTATTCATCTCTCCTCATGACATGTCTAAACCAATGTAATCGTCGCTCTTGTATCTTTCTAGAAACTTATACCACTCGAGCCATTTTCCTTATCCTATCTTTCCGTGTCTTCTCCAAAATTCATATCAACATCCTCATCTCTGCCACATTCATTTTCTTTTCATTGATACTGACATCTGTCAATTAGAATTTTCTTAATATAGTAACTATTTCCATGGTTATTATAGCATAACTGGCTGATTCATGAAATTAAATTTCTTTATAATTTTTTATTCGTATAGATAATAGAATGTTCTTTAATATTTATTATAACATTAAATGTCAAAAAAATGGTATATAACAGCGTTTTTTCAAGAAAAACTGATAAATATTCATTTTTTTAATTATTAGAATTGTAGTGTTGGAATTATCGTCTATAAATTTATTGTGGCCAGTACAATACCTCTCGCCATTTCAGTTTTTGTTTAAAGTATAGGGCGCAAGCAGTCATGTGACATTGTTGGCCTTGACAAGCAGATATGGGGCCCATGTCAGAATGACAATTAGTAATTATGTACATAGATGTCAAATGTCAGAATTTTTCATTAAAAAATTCAATATTTTCTAAATTCACCAGGAGTGTGGAATTTACTTGTCGAGGAAAATAAACCACATGGAATTGGAAAGCTACTAAATTTAGAATATTTTTTTTGACATCTATATACATAATTACTAGCTATCATTATGAATGGGGTCCCCATATCTGCTTGTCAAGGTCAACAAAGTCACATGACTGCTCGCGCCCTATTGTATTGAAAATTCTTGTCTTTTGTCTTAACTTCTAATTTTTCGAAATGTTTCCAATTCATTGTCGGGATATACCTTTAATTTTAAATATTTAACTATTAATACAATAAGATAATGTATGTTACTTCCCAGAAAAAATATTCAGTAATGTATCTCGATTTTTGACACTGATATTTATCTGTAAATCTATAAAAGATATAATAAAATATTTATATGTATAGAGAATTTACTCTTCTTTATTACAAGCAAGAACAAAAATTTTCAAAACATAATATTTAGAAGAATTTTTTTAAGAATCTAATTATTACCAAAACCTTCCCAGCCCTTCTCAGTAATATCCGATTGAAAAATACGTAGTTAAACAGATATTAAGTATTATAGTTTTTGAGAAATGGTCCTTCCAACATCCTAACACACACACACACACACACACAGACATCATCGTAAAAATGTTATAATCGGATTGTTGGGATATTATAACGTGCTTAATCATTAAAATCTGGATATGCGATTTTTAGCATGAATCCAATACCTCTCTTAGCGAAAGGTAAAATGCATCGTATTGAAGATATTGCTCCCCTATCAGATTTCTTATTCTTTTAATTCATTATAGGAACAAACCTTATGCCAATATTTCACTAAAAAAAATCTTTCTCAAAACTTTTGATACATATACGTTATGTTTAAAATTTTATGACACTTGCACCATTTCTAAAACAATGATTTTTGTTTATAGAACATTTTCGTGTAAAATATTCTGGCATTTATATCGCTTTTGATTGAAAATCTTGAATGATATAACTGTAAACTATAAAATTTTACGAGATATGTCAACAGTTTCAATTTTATTACTTACTTTTAATGTTTTCTAATTAATCGTACATAGTTTCACTTATATAGTTCATAAACTTAAATTTCTTTTCATACAGAACCGGAACAATTTCAACTTTATATCCGTGAAGTAAAATTACATTATGCAATGTTAACATGTTGAAAAATCATTATAATTTTCTTGTCAATGGTTGTTAACAAAAATATAATTGATTATTTAATATTATTAATAATGAATAATTATGCATTCTGAAAGTTTTGAAATTGAAACGAGTTTCAGTATGAAACTTGACCATTCACCTACGGTATTTTAAGTGTTATGTAACAAATGAATCAAGCTGCAGATTGTTTTGCAATGGTTATATTTTTTCACAGTTAATGAACAAAAATTAGGGTAAAATTTTGGGAGCCATAATTCATTAGTATATTTTCAAATATATAAACAATAATTTGTTATACTTTCTATATAATATGTATAAATAAATGGACTGGCATTCTATTTACCTTTCAAATTTTATGACATGTGTTAGCAAGATTATTTTCACAAGTTCTAAAGAGTCAAATTGAGAAAGTATTTACAGATATTAGCTCCATAGAATATAGTAATGCATAATTAAGGAGCTTTTTGCAAAAACAACCACAGTCCAAATATTGTAAATATGAGTAAAAACAGCAATTTGTACTTTCAAGGTAAGTATCTTATATTATATTATATATTTCCAGTAAAATTATTTTTTCTTCAAACGTCATAAAAGCAGCATCTTTTGTGACTTGATTCACAAGGTAGAAGTAGCTAATTTTTACGCCGCCGGCCATAGAAACTATACAGATCAATGAATAAGAAGTAACTTGTATAAAAGAAACCTGTAATATCGCCCTTAATGTCACTACAACACAATAGGTAACCTACGAATAAAATTACTAAATACCATCAATAGCTGACAAATTTAAATAAATAACCTATTGAAATAAAACAGAGTTTACTTTTGAGGAAATAACATTTAAAGAATAGCAAACTTACAGATTACAATTACAGGGTAATGAACGTAAAAATACTTAGAATTAAAGTGATAAAAAAAATTATATTGTTTTGCAGTGACTCCTGGCCGTATATTTCAGCCACAATGTTAGATTTCCATCAAATTGAACAACTTCAGGGGGCGTATATTATAATACCTCAAATTCCGACATAATTGCACACAAGAAGGATATAAAATTGCATAGTTTTTATTTAAACGTCAAAACGTGAAAATTTTCACTTCAATGTTTATAACAAGTGAACAAATAAGTATCCATAGCTACAGGGCAATTGAAGTCGCAAACGTAATTTACGTAAAATGTAGCGCCAGTAGTAGATATTTTTCTTTAAATATCTACGTTTGAAGAAAAAATATGTGTCATTCGGAGTAAAAATGTCTTTGGGTGCCTCGCGTGCAATTGTCCGACTCGCTTCGCTCGTCGTGCAAACTTCTACGCTCGTCACACAAAGTATTACTTTTACTCCTAATAACACAATATACTATTACAAATTCTGCAAATTGTACTCGACCGCTAATATCTGTCAATTAATAAAATATACTGTTTCTATAGGTTGCAAGATTTATGAAAAGTGCAATTTTATACAGCTGTCTGTAAAATGTCAATTTTACTGCCTAGGCAACCATTCAACAAATGCATAGCAACATATTTTAATGACAACTTTCAAAATAAGTATTCAGAATAATTCCTAAATTAATATTAATTGTAAAATCGGCAAAAAAAATGTGTTCAACACGGCATTAAACACAGATTTACAACTTCTGCGCCATTCATAAACTCTGCTGTAAATCTGGTATTTTAGTGCCTAGTTAAACAAATAACTATTCTTTATTTTCAAATATTTATGATAACGTAAAATGTCAAAAAATGATATTTAACTGCGTTTTTTTGAAAAACTTCAAATAAGAGTACTTCTGGTTTACTTATTATAGCTAAAATTTAATCGACTCTTCATACGGACTTACAAAAGAAAAAAATGAAAGAATTATAATTTTTGGAATTGTATTATTGGAGTCGCCGAAGGAGAATTTTAGTCATACACATAATACAACATACATCATCGCAAAAATAGTAAAAAAAAACTCACCATTGAATTTTTTGACCAAAGACCATCCCTTCTTTACCTAACAGTGACGGAAGGTAAAAAAATGTACTAAAAATATGTCATGTTATGACAATAATTGTAAATCATTTCTTAAAGGTTATGTCAAAATGTTTTTTTTTTGTTTGTATGTGTAAACATGGCTTACATCTAGCCAATCAGAAACACAGATCATACTAGGAAAATTTAACTTGCACGTTATATATTTATTTATTCTCGAAGTTTCTTTTTTAATCACCCATTGAAATCTCCATATATTTCTCTCTCTTTCTCTTAGATTTCCGCGTAAATATTGTTGTTTCTCACTTCCTGTATTATTATTATTCAACATTTTAAGATGTATATTTATATCCGTCTAGTATTATTGTTAAAATAACATGAATTTATCCTAGTACGCACCTGTTGGGCGGGGTCAATGTAAGAAGGGTTATCCAAAACCTGCCTTTTGACGATAGGGCTCGTTAGGCCTAAATGGCACAGGGCTGCCAGACCTACAATGGTGCAGAGAAGGTATGTTGAAGTCTTCATTGTTCTGAAAAAATAAAAAAAATAAGTTAATATTTTTGAAAACTACTATAATAATTAATTATACATTAATTTATTCTTAATAGGATATACAAATTAAAATTGAAAGTACTTAAACTTGAATTATAATTATTAATTTATTAATATATAAATGATACATTTTTAAACATAATTTTGCAGTAATGCTAGTAATTTTGAAAGTAACAATGTGTTATTAAAAATATAAATATTTATGAGGAATATAAAAAAATAATTTAAAACTTAAGTACACTTTCTTAAACATTACGTTTTACACTTTCAAAATAATTTGTCATATATAAATGGCGAATTAAGCAATGCATATGTATGTAGGCAGTAATGTTTAAATTATTCAACAAATAATAAAATAAATATGTATATATTGTTTAAAGAATTATATACACGTATTTCAAAATATTTTTTATAGTTTATTTTATATTTCAAATAAAACAATAAATGTAATAATGAAAGTTTTTTTCAAATATATGTTTTTTTTTAAATTGACATATTTTCAATTATATACCGTGGACACCCATCAATGGGTCATATGACGTAATGATATATTTATACATTTAATAGTATTTTATGTATCTAGGACGAAAAGTGAATCTTTAAGGTACTCTGAAAAAAATATATTAACAGCAAGAAAAAATTAATATTTAGATTACAATAATTAAGACTATATTTGGGCAAATATTTATTTTATGTATTAATAAAGTGTACTGGATTTAAATATAATGTTATTACTTAAATTTATCTTTTTAACAATAATCTACAGGCAAATATATGACAACAGACACGTGCTAATTTTTCTAGTTCCAATAGTAAATAATACAATATTTTATGTTAGTATTATTTATAAAACTGAAGGTAAATGAAACTGACAATATATTCAATTAATTACTATATTAAATTTTATTTTTTTAGTAAAATGATTTGTAAAGTGATATTTATTTATTAAAGTACCACCTACAATTATGTTAAAAACAAGAATAAATAAACTTCTGGATGATTATTACTCCAATTCAACAAATTTAGATATGGTGTATTAATAGAGTGTATAGAACTTGAATACATTGCTTATAATAAAATTTCTTAGGTTTAATAATAATTTATTTGCAAATAAACCATTGTCTGCATGTGACAAATGTTTTCGTCTTTAATAATTCGCAAATAATTTTTATTAAAGTAATAAAATTTAAGATCGCAATTAATTGAGTATAAACATAAATATTGTATTATTTACTGTTGGAACTAAAAATATTGGGAATTGTCTTTTGTCATATATTTGCCCGGAGATTATTGTTTAAATGAGAAATTTAGTTAATAACATTGTATTTAAATCCAGTACACTTTATTGATACATAAAATAAAAATGCCCAACTATAGTCTTAACTATTGTAACCTAAAAATTTATTTTTTATTGCATATTTTCAAATAATTGCATTTTTTAAAGTGAACAAATTTTCGGGTAAATTTTTAATTGTTTGACATAATTTCACACAAAAATATATGTAAATATAAACAATTAATTTAATGTAGTTTAATATGTGTTTAATTGTGAACAAATTTACATAAATAATAGTTTAAAAAAAAAAATTATGAAATTTTGTAGATAAATTTCTGGATATGTATATGAACTATTTTATACTTTATATACAGTGTTAATTTTTATAATAATTGTTGCTTCCCTAATTAATTTAAAACAAAAGTGTAAATACTAAAGATGTTCGGAATTAAAAATGTCATATTAAGATAATACACCCGCTTATTATAAATGAAAAAGTTCTTAATTTGTGCAAATATTAATTTATTTTAAAGTAGGACTTTTAATTTGTATATAGCATAAATCAAATCACCCGTTGTAGTTATAAATAATATTTAAATTTTAAACAAATTGTAATAAGTAATAATTATGTTTCCCATTATTCTGTTGTTTTGAACTTGCCAAATTTTCCAAATATTTTTTTAATGACCTGTACTAATTATGTTCATAATTATGTGCAAATGTAAACAATACAAAATACAGTTTAATATACTTTTAATTTGTAAACAATTTTATTAAATATAAATATTTTTTAAATAAAATTCTTTAAATTAAATTATAAAATTATTGAAAAGAAATTCTATTGTTGCATTAAATAATTTATACATAATTATGTATGTAAAAACAGTATTTAATAAAGGTTTTTAATTTTGAAATAAATATATTTCCAAAATTTTGAAAACACCGCTAATAAAGCCCAAAATTCCACCAAGCTGTCAAACCCATTCACGGCTATAAACCCTTAACCTATCACAAGTTCACACCGCAACGATTCGCTAACTTCACTACACACAAATGTTCGTCTTACACTGTTGGCCGGCAGAAGGAGAGTGCGCCGAAGTTTTAATTTTCGGCTTATTTCTAACCGCGGATGTAGGTCGGCGATGTCTGGGGCTCGCGGCGACCAATCAGGTCAAGGAACTCTCGCCGGCCGACCAATCACAGCGCGGGATACAGAATGGTTGAGGGAGGATTGGGGAGGTTTTGAACTTGAACTTGGGGAAGAAAAAACAGAAATAATTGTTTTTAAAATTGTGGGTTTGTTTATAATTTTTAAGTAACGGGAAAGTGATCTCTGTGGTGCACTCTCCATGACAGTTTTGAGAGTCCGTGAGGTGACGCCTGATAAACGCCTTCTATGGTACAAAATCGCCATTACCATACTCTGTAAATACAAACAAATTGACATTGTTTTTCGGTTTATTTTCAATTTTTAAATAACTAAAATTTGAGTCATGTGGTGCTCTCTCCATTACAGTTTTGAGAGCCCGTGAGGCGAGAGGTGACGCCTGATATACGCCCTTAATGGTACAGATATAGAATACGAATCTACGAATTGTATAGCTTAAGATTTTAGCTCCACACATTCTGTCAAATTCAGTAGTGTCGTTTACTCAGTTTTTATGAGGGTACATAAGATACTACTGTTATTTTATTATTATAAAAATATATGTTACTGTAAAAGCATTCAAAATTCAAAACTAAGTCAACTGGTAAATTTATTAGCAAATGTAAAACTAAATATGTAAAAAATAAAATACTGTCACAATGTCAGAAAAATAACGTTATTTTCACGGCTAATAATCATCAAGGTAATATATCTGAATTAATAAATAAACTTACGTTACAGGGAAAGTATTCTCAACAACGAGCATCGTTTTAAAATGGAATGTCTTAACTTAGTCGAAATTATAGGATTTTTTTAAAGACAGGCGTGTTATATCTATCCTTATCGCACACACTTGTAGTTTTTGCAAATAAGAGAGATAAATTATGCCAATTTGTTGATTCGTTCATGATACAGATGACCTTGATGGAACATCTTAAAAAAAATGTACCTACATATTTACTATATTAAGTTCCTTTTCATACAACTATTGTTCTATTTACTATTTTCTTTTTAAAACGTTCCTATTATAAATTTGAAATGATTAGTTTTCTGGCAGTGACATTTATCTGTCAGTTACATGCATTTGATATTTGAACTGTGTAACCAAAGAGTTGTGTTTAAAGCGTAGGCTCCGTAATTTAAATTATAGATATTTTTTTAAATTTATCCATAAAATATATGGAAAAAAATGAATGCAAACTTGTAGAAAGTTTAATAATCTTTAATTTGTATAATAACATAAATCTCGAAAACTATTTTGAGTTTAAGTAAAATACCATTTCCGGTTACCTGACTTACACCAACATCTATTGGCTTCATTCCAGATTAAAATGAAGTATAAATATAAGTTTCAAAATTTTTTGATTGATAGTAATTTGAGTTAGAGCGAGATATTACTAGATGAGCCAGCAGGCGTTTGGCTCCAAATTCACATTCAATAAGCGACCTCCCCACTACTCACCGGTCCATCATCTGCCGCGCACCGCCGTTCAACAGCCCACATTTATAAAAATGACGAGCCAGAAGTAAGTTGGCACCGTTAACTGCGTTGCGTCGGGGAACAAATGCGTTGCGAGTTTAACATTTAAAATGCTGAGGTTAAAACTACAGATAGTGCCTTGGCTCTAGATCATGAACATCTTAAAATAAATAAATAAATATATCTTCACGGCATATTACCCATGGCTGGGTGTGCCAATCTGCTTTGTACACAGATTTCGATAATGATTACATATTTGTACCGTACGGACGTTTACCACGCGTTATCTCACGGGCACTCATTGCTGGTGTGGAGAGGGCACCACAGGGGACAATTTTGTTTTGATTTTGGCTGGCCAGACAGAAATAGAGATATGTTTGGTCTCGTTTGAGCTCACTAGAGGCGCAAGTTTTCTTAATAATATATTCTTTGGACATAAAAAATAAAACTACTAAATTATAATTAAAACCAACAAACGAATTATAATCCAATATATTTTAAGTCGATTAATTCATTACCTATCTGCCTTAGTAAATAAGATATCGGAATAAAAACTTCTTATTCTTGTTACAATGTTTACAATAACTTTCGTTTCGAGATGTATTCTAATTTTAAAGTAAATATCTAAAATTAAATTTAATAATTGTGTTTCGTGATTGTTCAGAGAGTCTTGATCAAGTATATAATCCTGCAAAGGTGTTACAATACCTTGTAGCAAATTTCAATATTTGAAGACAAAATGGCGAACTGCTAGTGGATCTCGTCACTTATAAAATGTATTTAAAAATATCTTCTTGCTGCAAGAATAGGTCTGAAAGGGTTTTCGGCTATTTAGAATACTATGAGAAAGAAAAAGAAATTTAGTGTAACTTTATAAGAAGAACTGATTTGTCGGTTGTGAGGTTAGTTTGTTTTCGTACATATTTATTGTTCGGTAAAGTCAACAATTTTGTATTTTGTAATTATACTATATAATTAATAAATATTTTACGTAGAATTTTTTTATTTTTATAACGATAAACCTATTTTTCATCGTATTGGCGCTTAAATCTTGATTTTAACACTGGATAGCATCTAGTGAGAAATGCTCGAACTAGACTAAATATATCTCTATCTCTAGTTGTCTCTTTCTGGCCAGCCGAAATCAAAACAGTCAGTGAGAACGAATAAGGAATGTTTTGTCTAGTTATATTTCGTCGTTGGTTGGGATCGAACCCAGTTCCCCAAATTCGCGACTGGACATTCAGGCACGCGGCCATGAGACCCCATAAAATAAAAGTTTAAAAATATAAACCGTGTTTTACATTTCAATGCTTGTATGCAAAGAATACGTGGAGACTTCAATGCGTGTACAGACAGCCAAATGATTTAAAAATGGTACGTCATAAAATTATTATTAATAAGAATATAAATAAAAGAAGAAGTCGCAACTATTGTTATTGCAAAAACTTTGGCTAAATTTATATGCTTCATTTACTAAATATTTATTATCTATGCTTCCTACAGCAAATTAAAATCGAAAGTACTCATCGTTATTATTGGCTACATTCTTGTGCGTTTCCTTTATGTGCATAAAATATTTAAAAATTGTTTCATCATTTGATTTCACATTAAATTCGCAATGATTTCCGCCTTTAAAGTGTTTTTAACAGTTCTCATGGAATTATAATAATTTTACATCTTTCACAATGAATTAGCATTATTTTGACGAAGAATTTAATTGTTTAAGAATAAATTTATTGATAGTAAAATCCGTTGTTTTGAAGAGGATGTTAGAAGACATGTTTCACAACAATTCTATTCAATTGTTAATGAGAGATGATCGTTTACTATTACTATATTAGTCAAGGACTAAAAGTTAGAATTGTTTCACTTTAATACTTTCAAATGTTTGTTAAAAATGAAATATGTTAATTGTTGAAGTTTCAATACTTTTACATTTCGACATTTTAAAAATATTTACAGTGAATAATCAATAACAAACCCCACTACAATTATAATTAATTAATAATTAATTATTCATAAGATTGGAACATCAAAATATAACAATGTATTCATACACACACCGGACACCGGCAAATTAGAATTGAAACTTCAACATTTTGTTGAATAAGCACATTTTAAGGTGCCTAGAATGCAATTTTAACATTTTTACGATGTGTGTGGATGTGTGTGTGTGTGTGTGTGTGTGTGTTAGGATGTTATAGGTCCGATTTCTCAAATTCTATACAACTAAAGACCTATTTAACTACGGATTCCTCAATCTAACAATAATGGGAAGAGTTGAATAGGTTTTGGTAATAATTGGACAACCGGAAGTGGTAGTTTCTTAAAAAAATCTTCTAAATATTATTTTTTGAAAATTTATGTTCATACAATAATAAAGATCTTCAAATTTTCAATCTGATACATTTAAAAAAAATATTATATCTTCTATAGATTTAGAGATATATTATATAATAATATAGAATAATCTGTTGTAATAAACCTCGCTGCCCAAACCATGGAAACCAGTTGAGATATTTAAATGTTTATAATTGACAGATAAATGCAAAATGTCAGTGTCAAGAATCAACAGTTTTATTAACATTACAGAAAGATTATTCCGGGAAGTAAGTACATTTAAAATTTCTTATTGTATGATTAATTAAATATTTAAAATTATAGGTTCATGAATATTGCATATATCCTGAAGAAATACCGTTAATTCCGTCAGTGAATATATAGAATTTTGAATATATTAGAAGAGTAGGAGAAAATTCCTCATACAACGAAAGAATAGATACAATTTGAATTATTTGTATGTACAAGAAATGTTAATTAATTATGACCCGGGTTCGTTCTCGACTGACGCCAAAAATTACATCAAATTTTAATGGCAAAAAATTGACCTCTGTGGTGCACTTTCCACTACAGCATTCCCGTGAGGTGACGTCTGGTAATCGCCCACACGGTACAAATATTTCATCATTTACCGATATCTGCGTACAAAGCAGATTGGCACACCCAGCAATGGATAATATGCCGTGATGATATATTTATTTATGGCGAGAAGTCATGTGTTGGCCACATCAGGTTTTTTGGTGGGTTTATTTGCCGGATCCGTGACAAAAATTTAATAATATCCTTACAAATTTTGATTCATTATTTCAGCTCATTTTAAAACGAAGTATACACATAGTATCATTTTTAAAACGTTTGACAAGGATCGTAGATCATTTTTATGCTAACCTAGACATTGGATCTATTTCTGTATGATTAGTAGCTAATAGACGTTATTAATAGTAATTAAGAATTCAGTGAAATTTGCTCCTCAAATGGTGGAGTTCTACTCTTTATGTAATAAGTAGAAAACTTGAAATTCAGACTTGAAAAATATGTAATAATAATTTATAATGCAGCTGGTTTACTCTAGGTCACATACTTTCGAAATACTTTTGCTAAAAACCGCAAATCTTGGAAAAAATAATGCAGAATATTCATTATCGAAGATTACACAACTTTCAAATCAATTAATTTATTCCATATTTATTATTTTTTAAGTAAAATATATTTACAGACGAAATAAAACAAATTTTGTTTGGTCAACAATCAATCTAAAAATCGGTATGAACAAGTTTGCAATTTTGTACGAGTAAAGACCAATTTCAAACGTTGATAATATATATTTAATATTTGTTGTTATTTTAGTTCTATTGTCACACACAGCGCGGTGTCAGTTTTGTTGAATTGTTGTCATATGTTTTTTATTGTTTCATGTGTTTGGACATTAAAATGAGTGGTTTTGTGTGAAATATTGATGACTATAGTGTGGTTTATATGTAATAAGTTCGTTAAACAGCAGTATTATTGGTAAGTAATGCGCATTTTTAATAGTATTTGCAGGTTTTTAACGAAATGGATAATAATATTAATACAAGAACATACAGTTATTGTTCTATTGTTGTAATACCAATATACATATAATTTCTAATGCAATACTTTTAATAATATATGCTCGTATACAGGATGTAACACCAAAACCGACCACCGCCATTATTTTCTTTATTATTATAGTTACAAAAAATTACTATTGAACAAAGTTGTAGAAAATCAAGAAGGACATCTCATTAGAGAAGAGAATATTTTTTTAAACCAGTGGTTCTCAAGTTACAACATAAAAGTATATTTTTTCAAATGGGATTATACATATTCATTATGCCTATTCGATAGAGTATTTTATATCTTTATATAACAAAAACATTGAGAAAAATTCAATTGAAATTTAATTAAATTTAACTTTTGTAATTATTTTTCAATAGGCTATGATTGAAAAACAATTGAGCTTAAATTAAAATGAACCAAATATTTGTTAAAAACTTTATAAACAGTGTTCTATTAGATTTCTATCCTAAATAATTCACATTGACAAATAGTAGTTATTGTTTTTCATATATAGCCTACTGAAAAATGACTAGAAAAATCAAATTTACTTAAATTTCAATCGCATTTTTTTCAATATTTTTATTATGTAAGGAAATAAAACTGATACATGGTTGAATGCAAAATAGAATACGCTATCGAATAGGCATACAAAATATCTAATCTCATTTCAAAAAATATAATTTTGTGTTGCAACTTGAGAACCACTGTTTTAAAAATATATTTTCTTCTTAAATGGGATATCCCCCTTGGTCTTCTACAATTTTGTTCTATAGTATTTTTTTGTAACTATAATAATAAACAAAATAATAGCGGTGGTCATTTGAAGATTTTAACAGTTTTTCTTGAAAAAACGCAGTTAAATATTATTTTTTGACATTTAATGTTATAAATGAATTGATTGCATTTTATATTTCATATTAAATGAATATAGAGTTAAATAATTATAAAGATATTAAATTTTGTCATCCAGCTATGCTATAACCATGGAAACAGCTACTATATTAAGAAAAGAATGTGGCAAATTACTTAGATAAGTAAACAGTTTAAAATTAAACATAACATTTATTTTAATTCTATTTCAAAATATTTTCTTGTAAATTCAACACTGATATCTGTCATATCTAAATTGTTCTTACCAAACAATGAAATATTTAAAAACAATTGCTTAATTATCTTCAAATTTTCTTCACTGAAATAATTAATGAAGATGAACTAAATTTTAAGTGCAGTTTTGAAATGCTAGATTAAAAATATTACGAAATAGATAATCTAAAAACTTTCAAATTTATTTATTTATGCAGATTTGATTATGTTTTATATTCAGAAGGCAATAAAGATTATTCTGTGTATGAAAGAAATACGTCAGTAGTTATATAACATTATAGGAAAAATATATAACAAAATTCACATTAAATAGGATAATATTACTGGACATCAAAGAATAATTCATAAAGATAATATTTATTTGTTTCTATAGCACATTTTAAAGTGTACAATGTGTCGAAAAAAAAATAACATATCTTTTTATCTCTCGCTAAGAGAGGTATTGGATTCATCCTAAAAATCGCATATCCAGATTTTAATTATTAAGCACGTTTTAAGGTCCCTACAATCCGATTTTAATATGTTTACGATGATGTATGTGTGTGTGTTTGTGTGTGTATGTGTGTGTGTGTATGTATGTGTGTGCATGTGTGTGGGATGGTGAAAAGGTTTTGGTAATAATTGGACAACCGGAAGTAGTACATTCTTAAAAAATCTTCTAAATATTATTTGTTGGTTAGTAAAAGAAGAGTAAATTCTCTATCTGATACATATAAATATTTTATTATATCTTTTATAGATTTAGAGATAAAGAAATATAAGGTATATAATAATCTGTTGTAATAAATCTGACAGCCCAAATACTGTCATGGAAACCAATTGAATAATTAAAATGTGTGTAACTGACAGATAAATGTCAGTGTCAAAAATCCAGAGACATTACTGAAGATTATTTCTGGGAAGTACATACATTATATTATTACTTATTGTATTAATAATTATAGATATATTACGTATACCCTGCAAAAATACTGTCAATTCCGGCAATGAAACATTTCAAAAATTAGAAGAGTAGGACAAAATTTATTCATAAAATGAATTTGAAAATAAAAAATTTAAATTTATAGAATAGGTATAAGTAGAATTTTTGGTGTATAAATAGAATGGGGCGCGAGCAGTCATGTGACTTTGTTGGCCTTGACAAGCAAATATGGTGGCCTGTGTCAGAATGATAGCTAGTAATTATGTACATAGATGTCGAATATCATAAATTTCATTCTAAATTTAATGATTTTTCAATTCCATGTGGTTTATTTTCCTATTTATAAAATCTTGAAAGTTTTAATGAAAAAATCTAACATTTGACATCGATGTACATAATTACCAATTGTCATTCTGACACGGGCCCCCATATCTGCTTGTCAAGGCCAACAATGTCACATGATTGCTCGCGCCCTTATGTAATCAAAAACAAAAGTGACGAGAGGTATTGTGATGCCCAAAACAGATATTTTATTTTTAATATTTGCTATAGAAAAATAGAATTTTCTATAAAAACACTTTCGTTGATAAAATATAATTTTATCGTCTTGTATAAATACTCGTAATAACTCTACTTATTGAAATAAATGTTAATATAAAAGTTGTTTGTTTATAGTTACTAATTGTTTCCGTATATTTAAATAAAATTGTATCAAATAGCATGACATATAATCCCTTAAACAGGTATTATTTGTGTTACGTAACTACATAACTACCGCATTGAAACGTCACAGTACTTAGAAATTCTATAATAATTTCATCAAACATAGGAAGTACGGAAACTTAAGCTTTATTAGTCATGTTTGTTTGAATATTTTCCGCCTTACACTTTCTTCAGATATGATTCTAACTTTAATTAATCTTATTTATAGATTGATGTGTATCAGAAGTTATAAACACTATTTCTATAGTGAAAATTCGTACATTACATATTTTAAAATTAAATTAAATTCAGACGCATATAGGTACAGTAAAATTTTTGAAAGATGTCCGATCAAGGGCACCTGTATCACGAACGAATTAACAAATAGACATACATTTATCTCTTTCTTTTGCAAAGGCTGTAAGAGTGTGTGATAAGGATGGATATAACACGCTTGTCTTTAAAAAATTCATATTGTTTCGACTAAGTTAGGACATTCAATTTATAAACGATGCTCGTTGTTGATAATACTTTCGCTGTAACGTAAGTTTATTTATTAATACAGATACATTACCTGGATTCATAGCCATACGTATAACGTTATATTCTGTCAGAGTCACTGACACTGA